>BHFT01021814.1:37279-82126 GCA_004320025.1 Laticauda laticaudata
CCCTTTTTTTTTTTTAAAGCTAAAAAAAAAAAAAAAAAGGAAAGAGGAAGCAGACATCTGGAGTTAATTCTAGTCCTCTGCTAAAATGTGTTGCAATCATGACCAAGACAATAAAATTAATAATAATAACAGGCTGCTTCTCCTGAACTTCTCCTCCAGTTTGCAGATGAAACTCTTGCCAAGAAGCTGACCTTGGCAGCCCTGGAAAGAAGTGATCTGCTTTATGAGATCCCCGGGTTCAAGGCCGAGGTGTTCAGGTGAGCAGAAGAGTTTTCTAAATCAGAGCAGAGAGACAGGCGCTTAAGATGGATCAGCCCAAGAGTGACTTCTACTGCAGACATCTTCAGAAACCGGAGTTGATTCCGGTCCTCTGCTTGAACCTTGGCTTGGGCTTGTCCAGGAACACCCTGCCTCTCTTTGGGGAGCCTCTTCCCTTTCTCAGAGTCTCTCTTCACCCAGCAGAGTGATGAGTTCCCAGCTACAAGTTTTGTGCAAGCAGCACCCGTCCTTGGTGGTGGAGCTGTCCAAGCCCCTTCTGGAGTTTTCGGGAACCGTGTCCAACATTCAGACCAAGGAGGACCTCTTCATTCACGTGGTAAGGAGATACCTGCAGTGGTGGGATTGAAATTTTTTTTACTACCGGTTCAGTGGGTGTGTCTTGGGTTGGTGGGTGTGGCTTGGGTTGGTGAGTGTGTTTTGGTGGACGTGGCAGGGGAAAGATACTGCAAAATCCCATTCCCTCCCCCCCCCACTAACCTGCTTTCCAGCTCTGTTCTCCTGTGCGGGGCAACCAAAGGAGACCCAGCCGATTAGCTGGGACTCAATGGGAGGCAGAGAATAGATGGGGTTGGTGGGGCCAGTCAGAGGTGGGATTGGCCGGTTCTCCGAACTACTCAACATTTCCGCTACCGGCTCTCCAGAACTGGCCAGAACCGGCTGAATACCATCTCATGTCTGGTCATGTCTTCTAGGTCTGGGCCATTGGTGAATATACATCAGTGACGCACGATAAACGTTGCACAGTGGAGCAGATCAACATGTTCTTTGACGTTCTGGAAGCCATGCTTTTTGAGATCACGCAGCTGCGACCTTCAGCTAACATCCCCAAGTATTCGCCTCGTGTGATCGCTGTCCTCATGACCGCATTGACCAAGCTAGCATCTCGCAGCCAGGATCTGATCCCCAGGTTCGAATGGTTCCCTGATGAAGTCTCCCTCCCTTACTGATTTCCAGGAAGACATCTCTGGATCTGCGGACACCTAATGTTGGTGCTCTCTCTGAACTTGGTTGTTTCTTTGCAGATATTTTATTACCCAACCAGGTAACTTCTTCAGCGCTAGGGAGTGTGGGGGTTTGTTCTCTATTTGCGTGCTACAGCTCACCCTGTTAGTATTGGCGGAGTATGGTTTTCTCTTGGGTTGTTCCTTGATACAGGCATTGTTTTCTGCTGGATTGTTTGTCTGGTTTTAATCCCTGCTTATCTAGTCATTGGCAGTTGGAGGGAGTGTGTTACGGTCTTTTTTGGTCCCACCACCACATGGCCCACCAATACTGGCAGGACAAAGTATTGTATCTAAACATGGAGCAAACCCCACACTCACACGGATGAGGTTCCCTAGTTGGGTCATGAAACGTCTGCAAGAAAATAAGCAAGCTCAGAGAGCACCAAGGACTCCTCAGCCCTCTTCCTCCTCCTCCTCCCATGACCCCGGGACACTGCAACTGTCATAAGTATGAGTCAGTTGGCAAGTGTCTGAATTTTGATCATGTGACCACGGGGATGCTATAAGGATTGTAAGTGCAAAAAACGGTCCTAAGCCACTTTTTCTACTGCCAACGTAACTTCAAACGGTCATTCAATGAATTATAAGTTGAGAACAACCTGTTTTGGTTCAGTTCAGCAACTTCTTACTGCTTCCAACTGATTTTATTTATTACTTTATTTTGGCTTCTGTGCTGCAGAGTTTGCCTGTTTCTATCGAAAATGAAGATATTCATCCAGACCCCGGCCGTTTCCTCGGTCTACTGTGCTGAAGAAGCTGAGGCCATCCTCACCCGAGCGACGGAGCTGATGAACTTACTGAAAATGCCCAGCGTAGCTCAGTTTGTGCTAAGACCGCCCTCCGAGGACTTAAGCCACCGGGAGACCCACGTCCCTTTGCTGCTGGCCATGAAGATGACCAGCCAGCTTTTGGAAGGAGGAACTGGCTCCATTCCTGGATGAGGAAGCACTCCAGACCAACCTGAGGTGGCTTCCTGGTGATGGGTTAGAACTTCCCTGGTGCCTTCTCAGTTTCTAAGGACTCCTGGGTCCTGCTTCACCATTTCCGAGCACACCGGGGTGTCTTTACCAGCGATGACAAGCGTTGTCTCCATTGGAACATCTCACATCTTGGTTTATTAAAACCATTCATGGTCTACGTGTCCTCCTCTAGTTCTTGTTGGGTTCAAACTTAAGTGTCCTTCATGGATCTTGGGAAGGAGCTCTGGCTTCATCGTGGGCAATCCATCGCTGGATGTTTTTAAGAAGACCTTAGACCAGTGGTGGCTAACCTTTTTGGGCTCCTGTGCCAAAAATTGTGTGCGTGCTTGCACACTTGCACTCATGCCAGAACCCAGAAGGCAATGCGCACCCGCCATGTCCCCTACGCATGCAAGCGTAATCCTCACCCACCCAGCTCCACACCTGCACTGTGCCTCACAGCTGATTTTCGGCCAATTTGAGGCCTTTTCTGGCCTCCCAAAGGCTTGAGGAAGGCTTCTGCAGGCTTTTGCAGGCCAACAACTAGCCCCGTTTCATCACTTCCGGTATTTTCAGAAAAACAGGAAGTGATGAAACAGGGCTAATTTTCGGCCTGCAAAGCCTACAGAAGCCTTCCTCGAGCCTCTGGGAGGCCAAAAAAGGCCTCAAACCGGCTGAAAATCAGCTGTGAGGCACGCGCATATGCAATGAAGTATGTTTGCCTGCACAAATGGCTCTGCATGCCACCTGTGGCACATGTGCCATAGCTTTGCCATCACGGGCCTAGACAGTCATTTCTCTGTAGTAGAATGAAAGTTGTAGTTAGTGTTCTGACCCAGGCTTCATCAAACTTATTAATAAAACACAAACTTAACAACGGTGGCAAGAAAAGTCATAAAACGGGGCAAAACTCACACAACAACTGTCTGGCTCAATAACAGAAATCTTGAACTCAATTACAGTCATAACCCGAGGATTACCTGTAGTCCCAGCAGGTTATTCCTTGTCTCCTTCTCCTCCTCTTTCCCTCCCACTTACACAAGTTTTGAAGCAGAGACTTCAACACAAAGATCCTTTTTGTTCTTATTTTACTTCATCCCGTTTTTCGGCACAGAAGGGAGCAGTTTGAATCCACCCACTACAAGTCCTTTGCAATATTAGAATTATATACATTTCCACCCACCCACCCTAAAGATGCAGAGCAGATTAAGAAATACGAAATGAGAAGGTGGGTGGGTCACCCTTTAATTCTTCCAAGCCAATGATTAACATTCTCTGGAAAAAATGAGTGGCAGCCTTCATTTCTCTCCTCAGCTTTCAGGAATTGGTGGTGGAATTTGCCTGGACAGACACATTAATGGTTTATGGCAGGGGTCTGCAACCTTGGCAACTTGGAAGACTTTGGACTTCAACTCCCGGAATTCCTCAGCCAGACAATAATGCTGGGACTTGAAGTCCACAAATTGCCAAATTTTTAAATCCCAGATTAGATTGGAATAGGAATAGGATAGGGGTAGAATTTAGAACAGAATAGGAATAGAATTTGGAATAGGAATAGAATTTAGAATATAATAGGAATAGAAAAGAATAGGATAGGAATAGGAATTATGAACTAAGAACTTTAGAATTTAGAATAGGAATAGAATAGACTTTAGGATAGGAATTACGAATTAAGAACTTCAGAACAGAATAGGAACAGGAATAGAAGAGAGCTGAAACACCATTGCTGACCTTTTCAATGCCACAGATCTTAATTTCCTACTTTTCTACTGCAGTCCTTGGCAAACAGCCCGGAAGATAGCAGGGAGCTAGGCAATTAAAATCCACTTTATTTCAGGAATTATTTTTCTGCAGTGTTGCTACTGGCCACAAATCCTGCCTGCCTTTTGTCTGGCTTGGAAAACGGATTGCGAAGGGAGTCGGCAGACCAGCAGGAGGCAGCACGGCCTCGCCAGAGCGGCAGTGGGCCGATTGTTGGTCTTGGCATCCCTTAGATGGTTGGAAGAGCTGAGCAATGCTCTTGGCTGTTGTTGGTCCTCAGCAATTCCAACCAGTTCCTAAAAGGAAAATATTTGAGTTTGAGTCTAGTCATCACCTGCCTAGGCGTTGGCCGCTGGTTTTTCAGACGCTGGCGAAACTTGTAAAATGAGTTCTATCCGAGAAGTCCCCAAAGGGAATGACCTAAGAGAAGGCAGCCGTCCTGGTTCTCTACAGATTATGTTCATGTGTGTTGTGTCTCCGGACAGCCATTAGAGGGCAGCCAAGATTTACTCTCTTAGTGTATGTCTACTGCTGTTTAGTGGTGATCTCGATTATTGCAGCCCAAATTTCTTATCTATGTCGAGCCGTGGTGGCGCAGTGGTTGGATTGCAGTATTACAGGCTAATTCTGCTTGACTGCCAGCAGTTCAATCCTCACTGGCTCGTGATTGACTCAGCCTTCCGTCCTTCTGAGGTCAATAAAATGAGGACCCAGATTGTTGGGGGCAAGAGGCTGACTCTTTAACTGCTTAGGGCTGTAAAGCACCATGAAATTATATATAAGTCGAAGTGCTCTTGCTGTTGCTGTCTTTCTTTTTCCTTCCTTCCTTTTTCTTTTTTTCTTTCTTTCTCCTTCCTTTCCTTCTTTTATTCTTCTATCCATCTTAAGTAACTCTGGATAACAATGTACATCATAAGGTACATTCTCAGATATGATAGCCTTACTGGAAAACCCTGTGAGATAGACTAAGCTAAGAAATATCAGCAAGAAAGGGTCTTCATCGGATCCTCTAATCACAGCCCAGAGTTCCCACCATGTTAACTTTTGAGAGCTACAACCTGTTACTGCTTTCAGTTTATCACACAGAGGATCCACAGACAGAAATCCAGTATGCAAATTAGCCATATTTGCATGAGAGAACCGCCAGTTCTATTTTTATTTAAATAGCCCACTTTTCCTTAACGTGCATAGCGACGTTCCCTTCATACTTAACCGGAGGAAGGGAGAGTTTTCATAAAGCATCCCATCTTTGGTTCCTGGCATGCAATTATTTTTTCCCAAAACCTCGTTCAAATGTCCTTAATTTGATTTCCACACCCCAGAGCAGGAAGCTGGTTCCAGACACAGACCATCCTGAGCTGAAGAGAAGGATCATTAGGGCAAAAGGCAAGAGTTGAAAGCTTCAGGGTCCTACCGAGTTAACCGTGATAGAAATTCACCCCCTCAATACTCTACCCTTAAAAGTCCGTTCACTTGAGCCGTCATTGCGACAAGAGGGCAAAGCAAGATTATCTGCAATGTCTTGAAGATTGTGAAGTCCTTAGCAGGAGCTAAGAAGTTGCAAATAACCAGCCTGGGACCATTGCAAGCTTCGTATTAAAAAAGGACTGTGTGACCCAGGTGGCATTCTCTACTGTAAAGCAAAGCAGAGATGTGCTTAACTGGTTCTGAATCCCAGTACTTGTGAATTGCTAGAAGGTCAATTTTATATGTCCTCTTGGCAAATGCTTTGTAGTCAATCCTGGTGGAAAATCCTCTGGATCTCAAGAGTGCGAGATCTCAGGAGTAGATAGCACTGTTGTCCCTCTCCCCACAGACACAAAGATTGACCAGTTGCAACTCGAGCCAGAGTTCTGGACTTCCCAGGTGTGTCATCTGCTGATGGGTCCCACCAAGCTTACTCTGCTACCCTGGGAGCTCCTTCAATGGTAGGTGAATTACAGAAGACCTGCTGTTATGGAGAAGGTGAAGAACTATAGCTGATCTTCTTGGCAACTTCCAGGTCAGACTTGGCCACCAGGAAGCGCAGCTTCTTCCCGCCAGATCGGATGAGGTCAACAGCACTGAAAGAAGGAAAGAATTATACATATAATTACTGCAGCAAGAATAACATTCTCCCCAAACTGGAAAGCAAGAGAGATTCCAAGTGAAGATGCCTTGATTGGGAAAATATTACATTGCGCCAAAATGGACAGGCTAACACTTGAATTGAAAGAGCGAGATGAACTAGAATATTATAAAATTTGGAACACATTTTATAAATGGAGGAACATGAAAGGGTGTTCATAGACTTAAAATAAGTAGAGAAGTGATAAAAAGGAATAAAAGAATTGAAAAAAATGATACACAAAAATGTATACATGTATATAAATGTATTAGCTTCTTTTCTTTATTACTAACTGTAAAAAGATTAGAAGAAATGTATGCCAAAGAAGAAAGACCAAGTTCAGTTGTTAATGTTTATATTAAATAAAATTTATTTAAAAAGAAAGACAAAGAAAAAAAAACAGCTGAAAAGAATAAAAGAAGCATGAGCTACTTCTCCCAGTAGTATTTCAACATTCAGCATGCTCCAACACTGGAGGTTTTTCAGAAGAGATTGGAGATCTGTCTGAAATAGGAAGATCTATGTCTGTAAGATGCATTATGAAAATTGAATTATGTTGTGTTTGGATCTTCCATATACAGATTTTGGTGATTTTCTTCACATATAGCTCGGGAAATAAAAAACTACCCTCAAGATTTGCAAGATTTTCAATATTCCTACTGGAGAGAAAGGAAGTTCAAACCAATGTCATGTAGCAAGGAAGGACCTGGGATAGCATGCTCCCAAATTGGATGGTCTCCAAAGGCATCTGAACTACAATTCCCAGAATTATCTGTCAAAAGCCACTTCAGATATGGTCATTGTCCCAGGTGGGCTTCTTTGTACTGCAAAACCCATCAGCCTGACTTTGCCCTTACCTCTGGTAATGAGAGCCAACGAGGCTGGTGCCGTTGACAGCAAGGATGCGGTCCCCGATGGAGAGTCTGCCATCTGCTGCCGCTGGACTGTCTTGGATCAAAGTCCGAATGTAGATCCCAGGAGAACTTAAAGGGGTGTGCTACAAGACAGTGAAGAGCAGAAGAACACGGGTGAGTTCTGATATCCTAGGTGAACCACAAGCAGAGTAGCTAAGATACAGAGAAAAACCTCAGGAGGTCTTAGCTGAGAAGTTCCAGATCCTCCATGCTCTATCTTATTTCCATCCTTTCTTCCTAAAACAGATGTTTTTGGAGACTTTCCTCAATCCAGATGTCTATGGAGATTCTGTCATCCAAGGTTGTCCCAAAGCTGCTTTTTCAAGAGGCAACTAGACTTTCTTGTTTATGTTTCTTTCTTGTTAGAAGGCGCCACACCCATTTGCACTACTCAGGTGACCTTGATAAACCTCCAAGTGGCCTCAATGGCTCTCTAAAAGGATGCAAATGACCACTGTGCTAAGTCTGGAAGGAATATAAATCCTTCCACTTCTCATCATCCAGGCAGAGCTGAAGAAGCTTCTCGGATGAGAAGTGAAACATCTTCAAAGAATATCTATGGAGATCCAGGTCATAGTTGTCCCAAAGTCCAGTTGTCTCCTGAAAAAGCACCTTTGAGTCTTCAAAGAATAACAAGGAAAGTCTAGTTGCCCCCTTGGGGGGGGAAAAAAAAAAAAGCATCTTTGGATTCCTCAATCCAGCAGTCTCCACGGGTGATCGATTACAATTCCCACCGGCCATAGTAGTTGGAAGAAGTCTAGTCCTGTGCATCTGCAGAGCTGTAGCTCAACAGAAAGACAATCTAACAAGCAGATATTGAACTAGATAACAACACTAGACCAAGGCCAACAGAGAGAAACATTGTGAGCCTATCAACCATGACTCTTGGAAGCTACTCTTTGCAGTTTTTCTTCTGAAAGAGGCTTCGTACCACGTCCCCCAGAGGACCTACTCACCAAACCATCGATCAATCCCATCCCCAAACCGATGGGGCCCTTTTCCAGCTCCACCACGAAGACATAACAAAAATCGTCGGTGGCCGAGCTGCGATTCGAAGAAGCCGGAGTGGGAAAGTCATAGGGCGTAGGAGAAGATCCTGAGGCCAGGGAGAAAAGCAGACGACCAGATTGTACTTTTTTCAACATGGCACACTGTTGTCAGTTCCTTCTCCTTCTGTCAACCATCCTCCCCAACCTGGATCTAGTTTACTTTACTTTATTGTCATTGCACCTTGTACAATGAAATTAAATGCCATCTTCAGTGTACATTATGATGATGAAAATAAACACAAACACACATCCTTCGCATTCTATACATTGAATTGAAAACCCCTGGTATTGCCTTAATATTGCACTATACAGCAGAATTCAAAAGAGCTCCTGCCCTGGGATAGAAGCCGTTTTTCAGCCTATTTGTCCTTGTTTTTATTATTATCCTGTACCATCTGCCAGATGGTAATAGTTCAAAAAAAGGTTCCCAGGATGAGATGGATCTTTGAGGATGTTTTGAACTTTCTGAAGGCAGCGGAAGCTATAAAGCTCTTCCAAAGAGGGGAGAGGGCAACCCATGATCCTCTGGGCAATGATATTAACCCTCTGGAGTGCTGTCCTATCTAGCTGGATTTCTAACCTGCATTAATCACTGGGAATTTTGAGATTTGCTCCAACAACCCCACAGAGTCGGAGAGGATTCTGTTCTATTCTTGTATTTCTTTGTAACATTTCTATCCCCTTTTTTCCCTACTAAGATGGATCTGGCTGCTTCAAGCACAATTAGCACAGTGGGATACAGAGTACAAAGCCCCCACCCCTGCTTAAAAGGGCCCAAAGCACTAAAGAAACATTCGCCCAGCAATTTTTATAAAAGCAAGCAGCAGGTAATTATCCCCACTATAATAATGAGGTTTGGAAAAAGCATGCCTACATTAAACCACATTTGCTTGCTCCCTCAAAGCATAACAATTTGTCACATTGGTGGAAAAGCGTTATAACTGCTGGTTGTTTCCTTGCATTATCCAACATCTGAGGATGTTAACTAGTTGGGTCATGAAACGTCTGCAAGAAAACAATCAAGTTCAGAGAGCACCAAGGACCCCACAGTTCTCCTCCTCTCCACAAATCCCACCCCTTTCTAATACTGATGATGTTCCCTAATTGGGTCATGAAATGTCTGCAAGAAAACCACCAAGCTGAGAGACCACCAAGGACCCTACACCGTCCTCCTCTTCCTTCTCCTGAAACCCCTTCCTCTTCCTCTCCACAAATCCCACCCACTTCTAACACTGATGATGTTACCTAGACGTGGACAGGACCACGCCCCACTTATCATCAACAGAGAACGAGTAGAAACTGTCCCTACGATCAGATTCCTTGGCATCCATATCTCAGCTGCTATCACCTGGTCCCCTAACACCAAGGCCATAGTGAAGAAGGCTCAGCAGCAGCTGCATTTCCTGTGGGTTCTCAGGAAGAACAATCTGGATAAGAAGCTGTTGCTGGCTTTCTCTAAAGCGTCTGCGGAGATCACTCCGACATACTGTCTGGGCGTGTGGTACGCAGGCTCCACAGCCGAGGACAGGAAAACTGTACAGAGGATGCTAAACACAGCTCAAAAGATCCTTGGTTGCCCTCTGCCCTCCCTGGAAGACTGAGCCAGGTCCCGCTGCCAAAGCAGAATCAAGGCCATTATAGATGACCCCTCACACCCTGGCAGTTATCCTTTTGACCTGCTGCCGTCTGGATGGCATTTTAGGTCAATAAAATCCCACTCCACTAGACCAACAAATAGTTTCTTTCTATGGGCCATCCAAACCGCAAATAAACACGGAGTCACTACCTCATTAAGATGTGAAAAGATGTGAAATCTCAATATCCCATTCAGATGTATAATAACATATTACAGTACAATCCATCTCTTGTGTATTATACTTGGCGAAGCATTACAGTTGGATGTATATTTTGTAGATATTTGTAGATATTGTACTCTCAAATTGCAAATGGAGATGTGGGTATTCTATTTTTGTTATCTTCATTTTTAAGTGCTTTAGTTTGATTGTATTGCAGACGGTTGCTGGGGTGCATCCACAGTTTCACTGTACTTGTACAATGACAATAAAGTTCTTCTAATTCTAATTCTAGTTGGGTCATGAAACTTATTCAAGAAAACCACCAAGCTCAGAGAGCACCAAGGACCCCACAGTCCTCCCCTTCCTCCTCCTCCTCTTCCTCTCTGTAAGCTGCACTCCCTTCTAGCACTGATAATATTAGTTAGCTGGATCATGAAACATCTGCAAGAAAATCACCAAGCTCAGAGATCACCTAGAACCCCATAGTTCAACCTGAGCTACAACTAGTCTCCTTTACTGGTTTCCTTTCAACTGTTTCCTCATCCTGGAGGTCAAACCATTGGCCATCCAATCCTGGTTAACAATCCTTCATACCTTCCTGGGTTGGGGTTTTGGTCCCGTTGAGTCCGTTTCTGTGAGACTCCGGGATGTCCTTCCCAGGAGTAATTTCTGGGGACAATTCCAGACCAATGGAGTCAAAGATCAGGGGTGTGTTAGGCGGAGTCAGCAAACATGAGGTGTCCATAGACACTGTGATTGCCTTGGTTCCATTCTTTCCCTTTGGTCTCTCAAGTTGTTGCTGTTGGAGAGTATTGGGTAGCTGTGTCTCACAAGTCCCATAATCTGAGATGGATAGGTTGGTACCAATGACCTGGGAGACGTTCTCCTCCATCTTTGGCTTCTCACAGGTCATCATCTGCCTGCCATTAGTCCAGTCAAAGGCACTCTCAACTGACCCAATTATTGTCTCAGACTCCGCTGGGGGTGTCACTTGGCAGCTGATCATCTCAGTCTTTAAGAAGAAAGTAGGAGAAAAATATCAGGTTCCAAAAACCAAGCGCAACACATTGAGGTTCTTCTGAGCAGTTCCCTTTATTGTTCCTCACCTATAGACAGAATCTTGGCAAACTAAAGCAAGGGTTTGCATCAATAAGAGTATACTCTGAGAACCTCTAAGGAAGAGCTGCCTTAACTCTCTTCCTCCCAACTAAACTCCACTGTCTCTTATCCCTCTGGAACATAGTCCTTCCCTCCTGGGAATCCAGACCATATTCCACCCCCAAAAAATTATCCTTCCCCTTTGAAAAGATAATGTTATGTTTTCATCCCACGTTAGGACATTTCTACCAATGTCCCACATTATCCTTCAACCTAGCTTAACTCAAAGCAAACTACACTTTGATATAAAATTGACACCGTGGTGAGGTATGCAAACATTTAAAAGGTGTGGTTACCTTTGCGGTTTCTGCTTCCAGAGAGTCACTGGAGTGGGGACTTTTACTGCGTAGGCTCCACAGGAAATGGCGGATGTACAGAAGATGCCGGTAGACATTGTCATCAAGATGATTGGTCTCCAGGTCCACCTTGAACCCTCCGGTGGGCAGCATGATGGGCGGATGGTTATCAAAAGATTCCAGAACGTCATCTGCAAGAAACACACACACCCCATCCAATCATTTGGTTTCAATCTGTGTTTGAATCCACATTCTTCCTAGATTACGAGGGGTACAATGTCCCTCAAGTCAACACTCCATCCAGTTTTGCGTGTCAAGTCCAAAAGTGGGCAATGCCAAAGACTCAGTCTGGGAGGGAGGGAAGTTTGAGATCTATAAACATCTGCCAGGCTGAGTGGAACCCCTTTGGCCCCAAGATTCAGATGTTTCAACCCCCATCCCCATTAAAGGGCTTCAGAGGAAGGGGACTGTGGCTGATCTCCAGGAACAACCATGTAATTTCACAAAGCAAAACATCAGCTTCTCTTGGTAACCTCCAGGTGGTAGGAAGAACACCTGAATGGACCTTCTGCTGAAGCTTCTCCATGGCTTGAATGTCAATGAAGATTCAGGTCATGGTTGTCTCAAAGGTACTTTTTCAAGAGGCAACTGGACTTCCTGGTTTTTCTTTGAAGATTTCAAAGGTTTCACTTTTCATTCAAGAAGCTTCCTCAGCGCAGAAGCTTCTTGGATGAGAAGCGAAATGTCTTCAAAGGAAAACCAGGAAGTCCAGTTGCCTCTTGAAAAAGCACCTTTGTTCCACCCTGAGGTTTTCCAGGTCAACTGCATGACATCAGATGCCTCACCTGTCCTCACAGCTGCAAGAGCATCATTGTTGCTGGGTTGCCAAGCTGGGACACACCCCATGGCAGAAGAAGTCTGGTACTGGGTCAGGATGTGATTGAGCTGTGCTGGGTTCAAGGCAGGAAACTCACTTCTCAAGACAGACCAGGTCATCTGAGCAAAGGAAGACTCAAGTAAGCTCTCTTTTTTAAAAACTCTGTTTCTAAGCTGTGTCAGTTTGGGCTTATCTTAAGGCTAACATGCAGGTTTGGGGAAAACCTCCTAGAAAGTCCTGTTTCTGACCACAACAAATGCATGGATCGAAAATCTTAAAAAATTATTCACTTCAGCGTGAAGAAAAATTTTTTTTTAAAAAATGCATCCTTAGATGATAGTTTGAACTTTATTCCCCCAATTTCCACATTTCTACCTGAACTGAACTGTGCATGAAGAACCCAAATCTGAGCCTCAAATATGGTTGTGCATTGTTGAAAAATCAGTTTAGGAAATTCTGATTGTGGCAGAGCTTCCTTGAGTTCAAAATGGAAAGTGAGCTGGAGGAGATATCTCAGGTCCCAGAAATGCCAGGACAAAGTGTCTCCTTTGGGCCTCTTTGGTTGTGTTGTGATGCGTTGTGCACCTGAAGTTCTAGCCATGACCCACCTTGACCAAACAATGAATTTTGGATGGCCTCAATGGAAGAGTGCCAGAAGTCAATGCTACCTTATGTCAAACAAGCTGGGCTGGGCTGGGAAGAGTAGCATGCCAAGCCTTCCTCTTTCTAGAACTTCTGGATATCTATGGTAGCCGTCTACTATCTTCAGCAGCTAGCCATTCCTGGTCATGAGCTAATCCATGCCTTCAATGTCATGTTAAGGTCTTTGGATTTAAGAGCCGAAACAGCAGTGAAACTTACCAGATGTGGCTGATGCAATAAGAATGAATCAGCACAGCATAGCATGCAAAACTCACTCTGGTGCCTTCTACAGACTCACCTGCAGCAGCTGAGAATTTGGCATGGCTAATAGGCTGGCCATACTGGAGAGTTTGCAGAAGAACTGGTCTGCCAGTGGCCCCAGGCCCACACTCTGGGCCCATTCCAGAAGGAGACGCAGGGTAGCCCGTATCCTGACTCCCTTTGACCAGTGGAAACAGCCCAGAGAAGAACCTGGACATGAGAGAGGAAGAACAGGAATGGATCATCCACATCTGGCTGATGTATTTCTAGAGTCCTTCAAGCTTCATAGAAGGAAAAGGAGATCTTTCACTGCAGGTCAATGAAAAACAGGCAGTGCCCCATGGTTTTATGAGTTTCCCAAGCCAGGATGAACCAACTGCCATGGTAAAAACCACACACCTTTTTCCATGAGCTGGTTGAAGAGGAGTGTGTTGGAGAAGAAAAAGAGGTAGGCGAACATCTGGGAGGTGACTTCAGGGTGGACATCATACTGATGGAGAAGGTCCAGGGCAGCTTGGTAAATCAACACCACTTTGTGGATTTCCTCGGGCAACAGGAGCGGGGAGAGCCAACCGTCCCGGCCTTCACTCTGGAAGGGGTTGCACTCCAACAATGGTGGCAGAGCCACATAGAGAGACTGTGAAAGAGGGACAGAGAGAAGAAGAAAAAGAATAAGAAAGAGGAAGCGTTGAATTGGATCGGGAGACTAAAACAGATAAAGAAAAACTGCAAGGATTTGTCTCCAGAAGTTGTGGGTGCTGCATCACTGGAGGTTTTAAAGAAGCGATTGGACAGTCACTTGTCTGAAATGGTAGAGGGTCTCCTTCTTGAGCAGTGGGTTGGATTAGAGGACCTCCCAAGATCCCTTCCATCCAGGGGTGAGATTAAAAATTTTTAGCAACCAGATCTGTGGACATGGCTTGGAGGTCATGTTATTGGCTGGGCGTGGCCAACCCAATATCACTCACATCGAGGCATGCATCTCCTCGCTTGGCCTCTCATGACTGTGGGGATGCTGCAACAGTTGTAAGTATGAAAAATGGTCATAAGTCACCTTTTTCAGTGCCATTGTAACTTTGAATGGTCACTCCACACAAGCAAAGTACCAACAAAGGGGGAAACAAAACTCCAGAGAAGTTCCAGAGACAGGAAGTCTAGTCCTGCCAAGAATGCAATAAGGGTTAATGGAGAGGCCGTTTCTGTAAGCAACCCCAGAATGTTTCCTTCCTGCCTTCCTTACAGGATTAGGCCAGTAATTTCTTCTAACAACCGGTTCTCCAAACTGCTGAGAATGTTAACTACCGGTTCTAGCAAATAGGTGTGAACCGGTAGAATCCCACCTCTGCTTCCATCTCTATTCTGATTGACAGCACAGCTCAAGTAGATGCAAAGGTGGACCCTGAGGAGATGCCCTTCCTGTGCTTCAGGTAGGCAGCAGCTTAGTTTCTCATCTGGGTCTTAGTTTAGACTCAAGACCACCGCCACCCATCTCCTGATCTTATTTGTTTTCTGCAAGGAGGAAAAATACATTTAAGGGTTGTTGTTGTTTTAATGCAGCAATCGGCTTCTCTCTTCTGCTCTCTCTCTCTCTCTCTCTCTCTCTGCCCCATCTAATATCTGGATTGCAAATTCCTCGGAGAGGCGCCTTTCTCTGTCCCCTCTCTCTCGCTTGCATTTCTGCTATGCAGCAAAAAAAAAAAAAAGGNAAAAAAAAAAAAAAAGATCGGGTAGGAGGCTCTTCCTGCACAGCAGAATATGCTCTCAAATCTGCTCCTCCCCACCCCACCAGCAGCAGAAGGAATCTCAGAAGAGGGGGAGGAAGAAACCCCAAAACAGAGCAGACTGTGTGCAAGGGGGAAGAAAGGAGGCTTCTGTCTGAAGGACAGAGTGATGTCCTGCCCCTGAGAAGAAACTCTTCGGCCATTTCAGGGATTGACTCCCAGCGTGGAGTGAGACAGGAACCTCCCCCAACTTGGAAAGCTGCCCAGATGTTTCTCCTTTCACCGAGTCCTTGGTCTTCCTCTCTTCTTTCCTCATGGTATCCAATAAGTCCCAACAGCTCTGTTCTCCAGTGTGGGCTCTCCCCCTCATGGACCGACGAGGAACCAGAAAGTTGGCAAGGAGATCTTTGCCCCTTTCAACCATTCACGAAAGGAGAGTGCAAGGGTCCCAACCAGGGGTGGGCTGCCGGGGGTTCGCAGGGGTTTGGCAGAGCTCCCTAGCTAAGATTCTGTGCAGTTTGGAGAACCCCCAAATTCCACTCCTGGCTGGTTCTGCCCACACCACCCCTCCCCTCCCAGGAGCCCCCACGTGGCCCATTTTGGATGCAGGTAAGCGCAGGGTGCATGCGGAGGCTCAGGGAGGGTGAAAAATGGGCCTCCTGGGAGTTCGGGAAGGGCAGAAAGGGCCCGTTTCTGGCTTCCAGAGAGCCTCTGGAGCCCGGTGAGCCCGTTTTTGCCCTCCCAGAGGCTTGAGAAAAGCCTCTCGAGCCTGGGAAAGACAAAAATGCCCCCCTCCCCACTGTGGTGCAGGAGGCCGATGTGGACACGTCCCTCGTAGACACGCCCACCCAGCAACCAGGCAGAGAACCCATTGATAAAAGAGAGAGAAAAACTTTTGGCTTCATGCGAGGAAACCAGCAGAAGCAGCCGAAGTCTTTCTTTCTCTCCCCCAAACTCCACCAGAAATGAGTCTTTGTGAGACTTGTCACTCGGAGAACCTCGTCCTCGCCTTGCAGGGTCCCAAAGACTCATTTCTGGTGGAGTTTGGGGGGAGAGAAAGAAAGACTTTGGCTGCTTTCCTTCCGTGCAGCCAAAAGCAGAAGAAGGAAGAAGCGGAAAGAAGCAGCCCAGTGGTCAGGCCAGCACGTGGGGTACATGGGGCAAGTTTCCCCCCACCGCCGCCCTTCCCCCCCTCCCCTCACGCCCTTGTGTTGTTCACAATGCAAGCGATGCAAGCCTTGTGTTACCGCGGGCCATGTGGGAAGTGCAGCCTTGTGTTCCTGCGCAGCCTGGATTAACTGCTTTGCGGGGGACATTTCTCTGCGGCCCAACAAAATTTTCTCGTGGACCAGCAGTTGTCCTGGGCCCACCGGTTGGCGACCACTGCTCTAGCTGACAGGCACATACACACACACACACTTACAGGGAGAAAGCTAGTCTCAAACATGGGTTTGGTTTCTCCTCCCCTTCCTGTTTTACTGAACTATTCAGCTGGGAAGGAGGATTCAGTGAAGGCCCTCAGGGAAAATCCCCATTTTTTTTCCTTACTCCCTGGAGCCAGTTCGGATTGATGTACCTTGGAGATGTAGTAAACACATTGCTGAAAAGTGTACATGACCACTTCCTCCAAAACTGTCATGGCTTCCTCACTGGCTGTGATGGTCAAGGAGAAGAGGGATTCCTTAGATCCTGAGAAAGAAAAAGAGACATTCTAGATGTGGAGATTTCAGACGGCATTGGCTTTCTGGATCGGTCCAGCTCAACTCAGAAACCCACTTTTAGAAGCTTTTTTCCTCCTGACATGCTAGCTTTCTACTTTTTTTTTGCAGTGGGGGGAGGGGGAGACAGGGATTGGATTGAATCCATTGGATTGGAGCTGAATTTTCAGTGGAATTTCATTCTTGACCTTCTTCGCTGTGCTATCAGCATGGGAACTGAGACAGGACGAAAAACATGGAAGGCGTCCAGAACATGGTTTGTTTGCTCTCTCTTTTTTTTCCCTTTGGGATGAAGCTAGGCAAGGAGGAGGGGGAGAAGGAGAAGCAGCAAAGATTACACAAGGTCAACCAGCTGAGGAATTGGCCAGTTTTCATCCAACTCAAGCTTTCCTTGCCTTGGGAAATAGTTCTGTTCAAAGGAGGACGGATTTTCTCTTTGGCTGGACATCCGCAAAGGAGAAAAAGATGCACGGCTTTGTCTTGTAGAACCTGATGGCCCAAAAAATTGTTGCTTGGACACAAAGAGGGTGATTTCCTCAATCATTTTGTCCATTCTGACCTGGGAGGCTCACATTGCAGCCCTGGTCAAAAGGGCCCATCAGAGAAGATACCACCTGAGACTTCTCAGAAAACAACAACTGAATGAAAAACTGCTGGTGACCTTCTACTGCTGCATCTTAACTTACTGCACCAGTGTATGGTTTGCCAATTGCACAGTGGCAGGTAGGACATCACTCCAGGGGGTTAATGTCATTGCCCAGAAGATCATGGGTTGCCCCCTCCCCTCTTTGGAAGAGATTTATAGCTCCTGCTGCCTTAAGAAAGTTCAAAACATTCTTATTAAAAATCCATCTCATCCTGGGCTCCCTTTTTTTGAACTATTACCATCTGGCAGACGGTACAGGATAATAAAAACAAGGACAAATAGTCTGAAAAACAGCTTCTATCCCAGGGGCAGTAACTCTGCTGAATTCTACTTTATAGTGCCATATTAATGTGATATCAGGGGTTTTCAATTTAATTGCATAGAATGTGAAGGAAATGTGTTTATTTTCATGGTCATGATGTGCACTAAAGATGGTGTTTGATTGAGTTGTACGAGGTGCAATGACAATAAAGTAAACTAAAAAAATGCCAGCTCTGTTTAATCATAATAGATCTCCAGGTGGGTTGCAATTAACAAAACCAAGAGAGGCAAAATATCTCCAATATCACTCACCATGGTCCTTGATGGTGAAGGAAATGGAGTTCAGGAATATTTGGAGAGCCACCAGCTTCCCCCAACCCTGAGAAAACCCTGAGAAACCCCCAACTTTCACTGGGTGAAAGTCAACTTCTGCTTGCGTCCAAACATTTCAAGGAAGCTCTTATCGACATCTCAACTCTAGGAATGGACATCCCACCCACTTACCTTTGATGTCCAGCTCTTCTTCCATGTTCTGGATGTATATGGGGGATTTCTGTTGAATGAAGTATAGGATTTCGATGGAGTTGGACATCCAGAAAACGATGTGCTGAAGGTCAGGGAGAAGGTCTGAGATGGTAAAGCGGGAAAGTGACACTGGATCCTGGCTGACAAAACAGACAAAGAATTAAAAAGAAGTCTTAAGATGGCTAGGAGAACTTTTCCCAGACCTGCCTTCCAGATGTGCTAAGAGAACAGCTCCCAGACTTCTCATGTAGTTCTATTTTGAGGGTTGTGTTCCTAGCACATCTGGAAGACTGTAGGTTGGGAAGGGTGAGAATTGCCTCTCCTCACCCTACTTCAATCCCCGGTAGGGTTGTGGCCTCTGTGCCTCCCTGAAGCCAAGGACAAAAACTTGCTGGAAATGCATTCAGTCTTCAGATTAATGGATTGACCATCTCGGCTTCCCATGAAAAGCAGCAAGTCTATTTGTGGATCTTGCAGGAACAGAGGCTGATCCAGATGTAGTAAGATCTGTGCTATCACGTAGCCTGCAGGACCAGCTCACTTGCCCCCAATGGAGCCAGGATGAAGATGTCTTAATCTGAAAGAAGGACCATCAGTCTGCAATCCAGCAAAGATGGGGAATATTCCGTGACAGTTTCTCAGCCAGTCTAGCAATCCCTCACTTCATAGGAAGGAAATGAGGGAGGGAGGAAGGAAGGATTCTGATGCTTCCTGTTATATCCCCACAAGAAAACTCAGTAGGGAAGGCAGAAATCGCTCCTCCTTCACTCCTTTCTTATCTACTTTTGGTCTTTCTATGGGGGCACAGATTGTATAATCTCTACTCAAACAACACCATAAATTACACTAATGAATTTCAAAGCTTCAAGCAGAGATTTGAACATGGGTCTGCCTGGCAAAAATATACCCCTTTGCTTAGCCCTACATGGCATTAATGTTTTATTTTATTTTTATTTTTTTGCTGGCTCAGAGTCATCTCATTTTAAAGCATGCCTCCTTTTCTCACACCTGCTGCATTCCATCCATTTTTTTCCTCCTCTATCAGATTATTGAGTTTTTTTTTTCTCCAATGCCACCCCAGAGAAGCTTGAAAATTGTGGCATAGAAAATGGGCTTATTTCTCCATGCAGTGAGATCTGCCAAAATGACAGCCCTTCACTCCCACCCTGCACTTCTCCAGTAAGATTGCTCCAATTATCTAAAGGAACTGAAAACTCTGGATTTACATTTTCATGTTGTTTTTACCCCAATTAGGTTTTTTTTTCTTTTCTTTTCTTCAAATGCTGCCATCGTAACTCAACCCTTTCGGCCTGCAGAGTCTCTTTGAAGCCGTTTGATCTTTATGGAAGATATTTTGAGGTCCTGCTATCAAATTCTTGCATGGGGGTCGTGGGAGAGATAAAGAGATTTGCTAATCTGGTATGTGAGTGCCTGCTACTCAAACAAGATAAAGGAGTCATGTGTTCGAGGAAAACAGACTAACAGCCATTGCAATTTGCTAAAATATATCACCATCTCTTTTGTGTGTCATCTTTGTGAGCAACAAAACCTACTCAACCTACATTTTGCTCCCAGGGAGTGCAAATTCTGCACCAAGAACAGCTGGGCTTTTTCATCAATAACACTTCGTCAAAACTGGAACACATGACGACCTCTCTAGGATTACTAATGGCACCACTGGGAGGTGGTGAGTTCTCGTTCTGCCTTAAGTCATGAAAACCGGTTTGGTGACTTTGGGCCAATCACCAGGAGACGGTGAGTTCTAGTTCTGCCTTGGGCATGAAAGCTAACGGAGTGATTTTAAGCTAAATAACCAGGAGACGGTGAGTTCTAGTCCCACCTTAGACACAAAAACTGGCTGTGTGACTTTAGGCCAGTCTTTCTCTCTGAACCCAACATACCTCACAGGATTGTGGTTTGGGGGAAAATAAGAGTTTGAGGAAAGGTACACTCACTTCCTTGCGTTATTATAAAGGCCAGGTAAAACTCTGATGAAATAAAAAAACAATTAGGTTAACCTCAAGGAAAGATCACTGAGTAACAATAAATCTAATAATAAAAGCCAAGTAAAATCAAAACATTGTAGACAGTCATCAGGTCTAGCCTCACTTTAAAAGGAATTACCAAATTCTGGTGCTGCCACAGAAGAAGGCCCTGTTTTGTCCCAACACCAACAAAGTATTTTTTGGTGGTAGGATTTTCCTTGACTCAGATTCTGAAGAGATCTCGGCCTTTAACCCTTGCGTGAGAGAGGAACTATTCTTGAAAGAAATATGAACACAGGAAACTTACTGTAAAGATTGTTTTTCCGCAAGCTCATTTGTTTTCTCCTAGAACCAGAAAACAGATCGAAACAAATTAAAACAAAACAAAAAACAAATCAAAATTCATGCCAACAATCTAAAGGAATACAGACATAAACAAAACTACCTTGTGATTTCCAGATTCTGCATTGCGTGGAAAACTAAAACAGCACCGTTTTTGTGCAAGAATTCATGTTCTTTTCAAGATTTCTAGCTCCTTGACCACACATTCCATTTCTGGTGGCAATTAGGAGGATAACCAAGGATTTCATCTACATATTTACACAGATCGAGCCAATTCACATTACCTAAATGAGTGTGGCCATCAATAATGTAGATTTCATTCAGTGCCTGTGCTTCTTTTAACACTGAGGGTCTTTTAACACAGGAGGGCCCTGCAAAGCATTTCAATCTCAAAACAGTTTGGAAATTCAAAATGCTTCAAAGTTTGAAATGAGTGTCTGGCATTCCAGAGAGGCTGCTCTGATTGCCCTCAATATGTTTTGATCTCAAAAAAAACCCCCACCGTTTTGGATTCAAAGCCATCGTGCCAACCACGAACTTTGCATTCAGCAGCTTTTTGAAAAATAGCAAAACGGATAAACGGTGCATATTTTGAGAACCGAACGCCCACAATCGAGTCTTGCTGTGGAATGAGGACAAAAATGAGAACTTTAGTGTCATCTGTGTAATTTGCATTTTCTGGGAAAGGAAAGGCATTCACATACCATGCAGATTTTGACATGGAGAAGAGGGGAAAGGAACCAAGAAAATCAGAGGGGTACGAACAGAAGGGAGTCTTTGTAGCTCAGGGTTGAAATGAGGGCTCCTTGGTGCTCTCTGAGCTTATATTCCTGCATGACCCAACTAAGGAACATCATCAGGCAGCGTTGACCTAGTTTGGGTCACGAAACGTCTACAAGAGAACAACCAAGGCCAGAGAGCATCAAGGACTCATCAGTTCAAGCATCTATTTGTAGTTCTAGGATCCTTGTCTAGAATCCTTGTAGCCCAGGATTGAAATGAGAGGTCCTTGGTGGTCTCTGAGTTTGGTGGTTTTCTGAAGACGTTGCATTGCCCAACTGGGCAACATCTGACAACATCTTAAATAACAGCTTAATGAAAGAGCTACCAAGAAGACTCCCGTCAACACTGACTGAGCAAGCCATCTCTATATAAACAGAGCAAGCCCAACCCCCTCCTAGTACTGATGATGTTCCCTAGCTGGGTCATGAAATGGCTGCAAGAAAACCACCAAGCTCAGAGACCCCCAAGGACCCATAGCCCTTCTCCTTCTCTCCTCTTCCTGCTCATCCTCCACCTCTACTCCACAAATCCCACCCCCTTCTAGCACTGATGATGTTACCTAGTTGGGTCATGAAACATCTGCAAGGAAACAGCAAGCTCAGAGAAGCACCAAGGACCCCACAGTCCTCCTCTTCCTCCTCCTGACCCCCTTCCTCCTCCACTCCACATCCCTCACTCCCTTCTAGCACTGATGATGTTACCTAGTTGGGTAATGCAATGTCTGCAAGAAAACAAACCAGCTCAGAGAGCATCAGGGACCCCATAGTCCTTCTCCTTGTCCTCGTCCTCCTGCTTCCCTCTTCCTCTTCCTCTTCCTCCATCACCACCTCCACTCCACAAACCCCTCTCCCTTCTAGCCCTGATGATATTATCTAGTTGGGTTATGAAAGTTTTGCAAGAAAACCATCAAGCTCAGAGACCACCAAGGACCCATAGTCCTTCTCCTTCTCTCCTCTTCTTCCTCTTCCTCCTCCTCCTCCATCTCCACTCCGCAAACTCCTCTCCTTTCTACCACTGATGATGTTCCCTAGTTGGGTCATGAAACATCTGCAAGAAAACCGCCAAGCCCAGAGAACCCCAATGACCCCTCTGATGAAAGAGGGAGTGAAAACAGACTGAACTAAAAGTGGACATGGACTAAAGGTGTCCCACCATCAAAGCCCAAACAGCTGTTCCTACCAATCCTCCCATTTCCTCCTTTTACTGCAAGCCTACTGACCCACACGCTCTTCTGAACCATTTTCGTCGCCTTGAGGAGTAGCTTCCCAAAGTCTCCCAGCCTAAAATGGGTGGCAGAGTGCTGGATGCAAAGACACAGTAAAAAGGCCGGCGCCAACTTGTGGTCGTCTCCCGTGGGCTCGATGAGTGTCATGATCCTCCTCAGCAAGACATCTTCGTTGGCCTTGTCAAATTCCAGTTGCAGCTTCCTCCGGCTGCTCTTCCGGCCAGAGGAGGCCTGGATTTCCTGCTTTTTGGAAGAGGAGGAGGCCTTGTCTTTGAAATGGGTGCCACACATCTTGCAGGCGGTGGGTGGCAGCTCGGGCTCGGATGCCCGGCGCATGGCCTTCAGTTTCACCAGCGTCTGGGTGGGCAGCAGTTGGGTTTTAAGAGGGTCCTTGTAGAGGAACAGGTAGGAGAGGCCGATGGAGATGAGATCGCCGTGACGGAGGACCACCGTCTTGCCCACCTCGGAGAAGTTGACGGAGACACTGGCGCCCGGGATGGGTTCTACAATGAGCTTCTCTTCGGAGCGGTGGTGAGAACGGGTGGGCAGCTTCACCCGCCGGATGGAGCAGTGGAGAGGAAGGATGTCAGGCGCCGAAAGGCTAATGCTAGGCTTGCTGGCTTGAGTCCTTTGGCCAACCATGTGTTGCTCGCGGTTCAAGAGGTAGACCAGCCTGTCCTACAGAGTCCAACACACAAGCAGGTAGAAAGGGGGTGAGCTTGGGGCCAACCTGTTCTGATTGGGTGGGGGGTACCCTGGTGCCAAATTTGGGGACTTCTCTTTCACATCCTAACAAGAGGGCTCCCAAAAGCTACTTAGACATTCCTGTCTCCATACAAATGGAGGACTCACATGCTGGGATGGTGGACATCTCAAGGGGTTGTGTGGGAGGGGATGCTGGCCAAGAAGGGAGGCGACTGAGAAGAGTGGCAAAGCTATGGATCTATTCCAGGGGTCTCCAAACTTGTCAGCTTTAAGACTGGTAGACTTCAACTTCCAGAATTCCTCCTCCAGTCATGTTAGCTCAGGGATTCTGGGAGTTGAAGCCCACAAGTCTTAAACTTGGCCAAGTTGAAAGACCCTTGTTTTCTAGAGAATAGCAGGATGGGGAAGGAACCAGGCTGGGAGACTGGGAGTTGTAGTTCTACTCTTCTGGAAGAAAACCTGGCTATGGAATTATTGTTGCAGTCTAGGGAACTCCAGAATCAGGGGAGCATCCTATGCCCTACTACAAATCATGGCCATGGCTTTCCAATACACCTGGCTGGGGATAATGGGAGGTGTGATCCAAGGCATCTAGCAGAGGGACAACTTGAAGCCTTGGAGGAGAGAGAGGACACTTACATGCTGCTGGCTGTATCCCTGCAGGAGCAGCAGGTGAGGGGACTGATAGAGCGAGAGTCTCAAGGTGTTGCCCCCATTCGGCTCTTCAGGGGCAGCTACCGCCCGCCCATCCGGTACCCCCTCCATGCATCGGAGAGTCTCTGGCAACATGGAGTAGTGCCGCCGAACAGTCCCCTCTTCTTTCTGCTCCTCTGGAGGGCCTGCTTGACTAAGGCTGGTCTCACTGACGGTGCGCCTAAGGCTGGGGGGTGAAGTATGGCAAGCCATCAAGAGAGTCATGGTGCCTTTAGTCCTGTTGCGCTGGAGCTTCCGAGCCTGGGCGTTAATTCCTGGGGGGGTTGAAGGAGAAGAAGGCAAGCAGTAAGACCCATCTAACGAGGGGTGGGATTCTACTGGTTCGGACCTACTCTCTAGAACCAGTTGTTAACATTTGAAGCAGTTCAGAGAACCGGTTGTTAGAATTACTGGTCTAATCCTGTAAGGAAGGCAGGAAGGAAACATTCTGGTGTTGCTTACAGAAACTGCCTCTCTGTTAACCCTTGTTACATTCTTGGCAGGACTAGACTTCCGGTCTCAGGAACTTCTCTGGAGTTTTTTTCCCCTCCTTTACTGGTACTTTGCTTGTGTGGAGGGACCATTCAAAGTTACAATGGCACTGAAAAAAGTGACTTATGACCCTTTTTCACACTTACGGCTGTTGCAGCATCCACACAGTCACGGGAGGCCAAGCGAGAAGATGCATGCTTCGATGTGAGTGATGTTGTGTTGGCCACGCCCAGCCAATAATATGACCACCAAGCCACGCCCACCCAGTCACATGACCACCAAGCCACGCCCACCAACTAAGCCATGCCAACAGAACCAGTTGTTAAAAAATTTGAATCCCATCCCTGCATCTCACTATCTGCACCATCTAAGAGATAGTTCTATCCAGGGGTGGGCTGCTAGAGGCTCATAGCTAAAATTCTCTGCAGTTTGGAGAACCCCCAAATCCCACTCCTGGCTGGCCTCACCCACCCTGCCCCTCCCAGGAGTCCCCACGTGGCCCGTTTGGGATGCAGGTTAGTGCAGGGCATGCGCGGAGGCTCAGGAAGGGTGAAAAGAAGGCCTCCAGGACAGTGGTGGGACTCAACAATTGTACTACCGGTTCTGTGGGCATGGCTTGGTGGGTGTAGCAGGGGAAGGTTATTGCAAAATCCCCATTCCCTATCCACCCCACTAACCTGCTTTGCAGCTCCGTTCTCCCTAACCCTTTCCCAGTAACATCGTGGTGTTAACTAATTCAACAACTCCAGTGATTCCCTTGACAACTGGGGCAACGACGGTGGCACCATGGGGCACAAAACTCACTTAACAAATGCCAGAAATGTTGGGCTCCATTGTGGTTGTATACTAAGGACTCCCTATATTGTTTTTATTATTATTATTATAATTATCATCATCATCAAACTCTTTTCATTGTAGAAGAATCCGTACAAGTCAACTCTGGTGGGCAGGATGATGAAATGAGAAAACCCTGAATTTAATTAAAAGTAAATGAAAAACAATAAACAAAAAAACCAACCACAATTCCAGGGAGATCTGGGGAAGCACGAGGAGTCCTATTGAGCTGCTTCACCTCATCTTGCCCCCTTTTTGCGATAAATGCATGCCAATTTCAACAAAAAATATTTGAGGACTTATACATACACACACACACACACCCACACACACATATATATATGTATGTATATGTATATGTATATGTATATGTATATGTATATGTATATGTATATGTATATGTATATGTATATGTATACAGAAGCCTGATGATGGCAGATGAGATTCTGCTGAAACGTTGCTACAACTTTAAAAGCACAACTATAATGATGTGGGAAAATACCCGAACAAAGCTGAATACCATGCATGTAAGTACCCACGAAAATTTAAGAAAACACACACACACACATATATATATATCCCTCCCTCAGCTAATCTGTCTCCTTGTGTGACCTCTTGGAAATGGCAGCATTTCAGTGAAATGCAGGTATGTGTGTTTTTTTAAAAACAAAAAACTTTAGGAAATACACATTTGGAACAATAATAAAAAAAAGTTTGGGATGGCAGGTGAGGAAAAAGGAGGAGACCACTACTTATCCATCATCGTAATTCCATGGCCGAGGATAAAGATGTTTCCCTATTTCAGCTCTCTGTGTTGGCTTCCCTCCCAAGCCATGCAGCAGAATGAAAGTCAAAAATATATTCCAAGAGAGATTAGACACACACACGCACACACAGAGGCACACCCCCCCCCAAAAAAAGACCATCTGGATGGGCCATGCAAAGGACATGCCTCCCTACTCCCCCTTCCTCCGTCAGCCTTTTCCAGATTCCCTTCTGCTCTCTCTCTCCTGACACACACACACACATGCATGCAAACACGCAAATCCAATTTCACGTCTTGTGCAGCAACCTTTCCCAGCTGCCTTCCGTGCAGTGGGGGGAAATTAAGAGGATGGGGGGGTCTCCTTCCTGCCTGGCTCTCCCCTTTCTGTCCCACCCCCCCAACACGCACGCTTCCCCAAATCCCTGGAAATAAACTGGAGGTGGAATGCTGCTCCCTTCCTTGGGGCAAGGAAGGTTGGAAGAGCCTCCGCCTCTTACCCGTCTTACCGCAAAGTTGAACCAAGGGCTTCCCGGGCTTTTCAGGCAAGCTCACTTGCCAGAGTCCTGGCGGGTTGACAGGACTGCCAACTGCAGTGGAGGCTCTGCGCTTTCGCTGCAGAGGTAAGGAACAATTAACTTCTCCACGCCAAGGGGGGGGGAGGGTGAGAGAGAGAGAGAGGAGAGAGAAAGAGGGGGGAGTGGGAGAGAGAGAGAGGAGAGAGGGAGGAAGAGAGAACGGAGAGAGGGGAGAAAAAGAGAGAGAAAGAGAGGAAAGAGAGAGAGAGAGGAAAGAGAGGAGAGGGAGAGAGAAAGGGAGAGGAGGGAGAGAAAGAGGTGAGGGAGGAGAAGAGAGAGAAGAGAGAGGGAGGGAGAAAGAGGAGAGAGGGAGAGAGGGGAGAAAAAGAGGGGGGAGTGGGAGAGAGAGAGGAGAGGGAGGAAAAGAGAAGAGAGAGAGGGAGAGAGGGAAGAAAAAGAGAGAAAGAGAGAGAAAGAGAGGAAAGAGAGAGAGAGGGGAGGGAGAGAGAGGAGGAGGGAGGGGAAGAGAGAGAAGAGAGAGAAAGAGAGGAAAGCGAAAGAGAGAGAGGAGAGGGAGGGAAAGAGAAAAAGAGAGAGAGGAAGAAAGAGAGAGAGGAAAGAGAAAAAGAGAGAGAGACTCTCCTCTGGGGCAGGACAAAGCTTGCAAATGCAAGCACAGATTTAGAATAGACTGGAGCTGGAAAGGATCTTGGAGGTCTTCTAGTCCAACCTCCTGCTCTGGCAAGAAACCCTATAGACCCCCATTTCAGACCAGTGGCCGTCCAGTCTCTTCTGGAAAGCCTCCAGGGATGGAGCACCTACAGCTTCTGGAGGGAAGCTGTTCCATTGATGAATTGTCCTCCCTGTTAGGACATTCCTCCTTAATTCCAGGTTGCTTCTCTCCTTGGTGAGTTTCCATCCTTTGCTTCTTGTCCTGCCCTCAGGTGCTCTGGGCAATAGCTTGACTCCCTCTTCTTTGGGGCTGCCCCTCTTCTCATCTAAGAAATCCGATATGCCTCATGCAAAACCAGAGGAGCATCGCTCCCTCTCTTTCTCCCCATGAAAGACTCCTGTTCTGTGGTCACTCTGCTCTTCAACCGTCCTAAGAGCTGATAAAGGAGGACCACTGAAGGACTGCCATTGCTCAACAGAAGCTATGTTCAAAGCAAGCTTGAAGAAGGAAGCCCTCCCCCAAGAGTTTGGGGTATGGGAGAGACAACCTTGTCAACCTCAAAAAGAAATGACAGAATCACAGAGCTGGAGGAAAGCTTGGAGCTCCAGCCATCTGCCCAAGGCAGGAGGAGTCCTTATACCAAGGGTCTTCAAACTTGGCAAGTTTAAGATTTAAGACTTGTGGACTTCAACTCCCAGAATTCCTGAGCTAACATGACTGAAGGAGGAATTCTGGGAGATGAAGTCCACACAAGTCTTAAACTTGCCAAGGTTGGAGATCCCTGATCTAGAAGAGGCCCGAAGAAGACATGCTGGCTAGGTTCCACCACCTCCTCCAGCAACCTAACTCTCTAGCTCAAGGGCCTTCAAACTTGGTGAATTTAAGACTTGTGGACTTCAACTCCCAGAATTCCTCAGCTAACATGACTGGAGGAGGAATTCTGGGAGTTGAAGTGCACAAGTCTTAAAGCTGTCAAATTTGAAGACTCCTGCCTTACACCGTGCCGGACAAATGGTTGTGCAATCTTTTCTTGAGAACCTTCAGCGATGGAGCACGTACCTTGCGTGTGGGTGAACCCACAAATTCATCTGGACCCACAAATCCATTGAACGACTTTGCCTCTGTCCTCTATTCTCTGCCCAGTAGGACAGCTGGTCCTGGTGAAGCCTTCTCCCCTCTTCTATCCACAGTATTCCCGTAGAAGCGAGATATCACCTTCTCCTTCAGGTGGAACACCCTTTTCCATAACACTTTTCATTATCTACCCCAAATTAGATTTCTCAAAGTTTCTCTCACAATCCACAATGAGTGGGTGATTTAAAAAATTAAAAAAATAAATAAACTCTTAACACTCCCTGGAGAGAAGCGAAATTTAGAGATGGGACTCTCTCCCCCTTGCAAGAAAGTAAAGAAAGAAAGAAAATACCCGCCTTCTCCATGGATGAAACAAGAAATCAGGATCAGAAAACTCTCCAAGACCATATATAAAGAAAACGGCTTTGACTCCACCAGGCAATCTACCTTATTTGGTGAGGAACAGTCTTGCAGTTCTTAAATACATTTTTTTGGGTTGTTTGCTTTAAACTCTGCCTTTCCTGGGAAACTTAAAAAGAAATTATTGGAGCAGGGAAGGGGCAGAGATGCTTACTGGGTTTCTTTATACGTCTCCAGATTAGGCAAAAGAAGGACAAATAGGGCGGAATAGCCTACCGGAACAACAAACAATGATTTCAGGTCAAGATGGACCACAAATGACTGGTGGAAAGGAGGACGTGGCTACCATACAAGGGGCCAAAGAAGCAAAGCTGAAATGTAGAGAGGAAAACAGGGACATTTGACCCTCAAGGCTGAGATAATTGTACCCCCAAGGAAGAGCAACTGAAAATCCAAACTTAATCTAGAACTGGAGGCAAAATTCTGATTAGGATATCAATACTTGCAGCAAATATTTATGAAGATTCTCCCCTATCCAAGTCATGGTTGTCCCTAAGATGCTTTTTTCCCAGAAGGTAACTGGACTTTCTTCTTGTTGCTGAAAACATTTCGTGTCTCATCCGAGAAGCTTCTTCATTTGAAGAAGTTTCTGGGATAAAATAAAGAACCTTCTTGGATGAGAAGCGAAACGTTTTCAAAGGAAGAAAACCCAAGAAAATATAGTTGCCTTTGGGTCTTACAGCAAATCTTTCCCCAGTTGCCATTGTCCACAACCACCCTGGTTTCCAATAATGTGACTTAGGAAGGCAGGGATTAGCAGCCTGGATGACTGAGAACCGCCATAGACCTTGAAGAGGAAGTTCTGAAGATGCTTCTTGGAAGAGAAACAAAACATCTTCCAAGAAAAAACAGAAAGTCCAGTTCCCTTTTGAAGAGAGCTCCTTTGGGACAACCATAACCTGGAGCAGGAGTCACCAACCTTTTGGACCTCAGGAACCACCAAACTCATCATTTTAAATCCTGTGGAGCAGAGACCCTGGGAAAATCCCAAAAGAAAGTCTGCAGGAAAATCCCCCACCCTGTTTCCCTACCGATCAATCATTCTTTATTTGGGATCGCAGGATACTGTCTCCAGCTCTGTTCTCAGGGGGATTGAGAGAGAGAGGAGAGAGACTTTTAGCTTCATGCAAGAAAAGCAGCAGAAGCAGCAGAAGCTTTTCTTTCTCACCCCCAAACTCTGCCAGAAATGAGTTTTTGTGAGCCTCTTGGAGCAGCAGGCCTTGCAGGGTCCCAAAGACTCATTTCTGGCAGAGTTTGGGGGAGAGAAAGGAAGACTTTTGCTGCTTTCCTTGCATGCAGCCAAAAGCAGAAGAAGAAAGAAGCGGAAAGAAGCATCCCGGTGACCAGGCCAGGCGCGTGGGGCAAGTGGGGCAAGTTCTCCCCCTCCGCCCTTTCCCCCCTCCCCTCACTACCTCGTGTTGTTCACAATGCAAGCGACACAAGCCTTGTGTTCCCACGGGCCATGTGGTCAGCGCAGCCTTGTGTTCCTGCACAGCCTGAATTAATTGCTTTGGGGGGGACATTTCTCTGCAGATCACCGAAATTTTCTCACAGACCACCAGTGGTCCCCAGCCCACCAGTTGGTGACCATTGACTTGGAGGACTGAGAACCCCTATGGCCATTTCTTAGAAAGCTTCTCATCCAAGAAGCTTCTTCGGTCCAAATGAGCCAAGCTGCTGAAGAACCTTTCTGATCTTGAAGATTTTCAGAGCTTTTCAAAGGGAGCAGGAGGGAGGGATGCACGTCGTAACACAAGCACAACTTTTGATTGGGGTGGTATAAGATTCCTGCTTTGAGCTAGGGGTTAGTCTACAAGGCCTCAGAGGGTCATTCCAACCTTCGGATCCTCTGAAGAAAAAGAGTCCCGTCAAAAGGAAGAGAAGGTTCTCGAGTGAAAAGAAGAAGAAAGAAAGAAACGAACTTCAGCATTCTGCTTGTGGTTTCCTCTGCTTTAAAAAGCCAACTTTCTGATTTCCTTATCTGTTGGAAAGGACCCTGATTCTATGCAGCCAGAGCCAAACAAAAGCAAAATACGAAAAGGAAAGAAAAGAAAAAAAAAACACTGGAGTTGTCTCCCTCCAAAAAAGTCTGTTAAAAAAAGTCTCTTCAAAACTCTCCAAGCTTTGCTGGAAAAACAAACACAGGACTTTTCTTCCTGGATGTGGCCAAATCTTTCGGTCCCTCTCCCCTTCCCCATCCGGCCTGTGGGTCTGGATTTCCCTCCCACACTCCTGCAGCTGATGGTTGACCTGGGTTTGCAAATGAAAACACGGGTCTCTTACGCAGGACAGGACGCCTCCTGGCCCAAGGTGTGTTGTTCTGCTCCTTTGGCCCCGAAGTTTGACTTGGCTCTACAGCTCCGGTCTTATTTCTTGGCCACAGCCAAGCAACTTCCGCTTTCAAAGCCATGGGGTTGCTCGGTGTAAAGGCCTCCCTGTTTCGGCATCCCTGGGCTTGTGGTTGTTGAGCAACTCGCTTCTTCGAACTCCGCTTGGTGAGCAGATGCAACCAAACTGGGCTGAATCAACTCACTAGGCAACCTAGGGAGCCACTAGCAAAGGGGGTTCTGCTACACACACACCCCGACCTTCCTCTCTCTTGCATGCCCAAAGAATTCTCCCCGTTAAAGGAGAGCATTTGAAACTCAGGATTGGAAGGAGGGGCTCTTGGTCCTCTCTGAACTTGGTGGTTTCCTTGCAGATGTTTCATGACCGAAACTAGGTAACAGCAGCACTGATGATGTTCCCTAGTTGGGTCATGAAACGTCTGCCAGAAAACAGCCAAGCTCTGAGAGCACCAGAGAGCCATAATCCTCCTCCTCCTTCCTCCTTCTCACAAACCCCACTCCCTTTAGCAGTGATGATGTTACTTAGTTCCTAGTTCCTCCCCTTCCTTCCTTCCTTCCTTCCTCCTCCTCCTCCCTCCTCCTCCTTTCCACAAACCCCACTTTCTTTAGCAGTGATGATGTTCCTAGTTCCTCCCCTTCCTTCCTTCCTTCCTTCCTTCCTTCCTTCCTTCCTCCTCCTCCTCTCCACAAACCCCACTTCCTTCTCGCACTGATGATGTTACCCAGTTCGCCTCATGAAACGTCTGCCAAGAAACAATCAAGCTCAGAGAACCACCAAGGGTCCCCTCGGTTCTCGCCATTCTTGCAATTGCCTTGCTTGACAATTGAAATGCTGGCAACAGTTGTGGCCATAAGACAATTAAGACAGACTTTTGGACAGGCCAAGACTTCCACCCGAAGTTTCTCCCCTCCCACCCTCCTAGTCCAGATCCTAAGCTATGGGAAGTCCCAGAACCTCACCTCTCTAGCTACCCCTTCCAAAGCTTCATGATGGGTTTAACTGAGCGTACATATTTGGCTGAATAATTCACCTCCACCGGGTTTTCCCCAGTGAAGATCCTTGAATGACCCCCACTTCTCTAGGTCTAAGCCCTTAGATGTTGATCTATCCTTCCCCTCCTTCCCACCCATTGGCAGTTTGCACACTATGCTCAAACCCCACAAACCACAAGATAACAGCTTACGATCTTGTAACTTCAGCGCTGCTGTAGAGCGGAAGACCTTCTGTTTCCTCACCTGCTGTGATGGTGTCTTTGTCCTCGGCCGTCATCTCCTCCACTTCAGACCTCTTGCGGAGCTCAAACCTCCGAGAAAAACCTTCCCGCGGCTTCCAAAGGTCCTGGATCAAAAGAGGTTTCTCATGGTCCCTCAGGATTCTCAACCCTTCCATCTTCCACTGCTTCTCCGAGCCAGCAAACGTCCCCACGACATCACAGAGAACGTAACGGCCAACATCTACCCTGTTGAGTCCATACCGCTCAAGAGCTTCTTTCAGCAGCTCCTGGGCACTCGAGGTGGCCGTGGCCAAGACACTCTTGTAGTGAGTGCCCACGCAGATGTGACACCCAAAGATCTTAAGAACTCCGGGCGCTGAGACCTGGGTGGAGAGTTCCGACGGATCCTCCTTGTTCGCCTCTGAAAGGCTGGGCCCCGAGCTGCGGTCCTTGTAGCTCAGTGTCCGGTACAAGACCTGGGAGAAGATCCGACTTTGTCGCTTGAACCGGTTTTTGGACGGTGGCGCCATGGCTGAGGTTGACCTGTAGAACATTGCGCAGGAGGGCGTCATGAGTCGTGGCTGGACAGAAAGAAAGCAGAGCCGTGAATGTGTTGTCAGGAGGCCAGAAAACAAGAGACTGCATGGCTAACAAAACAACAGATGTTCAGCAAAAGAACAACAACCCCGGAGCACAGGTGGCTTCAAGCTCCATCCTACGTTTGGCTAGAGTCCCGGAGGGAGTTCGTTGAACGTGGTTTTGAAAAGGGTCCAAGAAAGACCAGAGGAAGCAGGGTGAAGTCACCTAAGGCAAGGGGTTTCAAACGTGGCAACTTTGGGATAAACACTGCTCGACCAACAACCACCCAGATCCCAATTTATCTCCTGCCCACCCTGAACCAGAAAGTCTTCTAAATTGGGGTGCTTTCTGAGTATTGCACAATGCTCTCGATTGTTCTGCCCCATCCCATGTTGCTTTCCCCCAATGTGACAGCAAGTCGAGCCATCGTTTTGACCTTGCAAGTGTTGAACACGGCAGCCAACCATCTGGAGATCTTAACACAAATCCAATGATTGCCCAACCTCTAACCTTCTTCCATCCTGCTGTAAACAAAAGCTAGATTTGGGGGGTCAAGAGAAGATCTATCCTGCCAGAGGACTGGAGGCTAAAACATATGAAGAAATTGCAGGAACTGGGTATGTCTAGTTTAACGAAAAGAAGGACTGGGGATGACACGATAGCAGTCTTCTAATATTTGAGGGGCTACCCCAAAGAAGAGGGAGTCAAGCTATTCTCCAAAACACCTGAAAGCAGGTGGAGAAGCAACAGATGGAAACTCATCAAGGAGAGAAGCAACCTGGAATTGAGGAGAAACTTCCTGACAGTGAGAACAATTAACCAGTGGAACTGCTTGCCACCAGAAGTTGTGGTTGCTCCATCACTGGAGTTTTTCAAGAAGAGATTGGACAACCATTTGACTGAAAGGATCTCCTGCTTGAACAGGGGGTTGGACTAGAAGACCTCCAAGATCCCTTCCAACGCTTGTTATTCTGCCACATCTAAAAATTCCAACAAACAAAACCGAATAATGTTATTGACTTGCATCTCTTATACCAGGGGTCTCCAAACTTGGCAACTTTAAGACTTGTGGGACTTCAACACCCAGAATTCTCCAGCTATGCTGGCTGGATAATTTCTGGGCGCTGAAGTCCACAAGTCTTAAAGTTGCCAAGGTTAGAGACTTCTCTCTTATACCAATGTCAACAGCCACTTCAATCTTGGATCTATATATCCAATCTTGGATATATATATTTGTTTTTTTAAATTTTCGCGGGTACTTACATGAATGCAGTTCAGCTTCCCTTGGGTATTATCCCACGTCATTGTAGTCCTTTTAAAGTTGTAGCAACGTTTCAGCAGAATCTCATCTGCCATCATCAGGGATCATCTGCCATCATCATCATCAGATGATGGCAGATGAGATTCTGCTGAAACGTTATACATATATACATACATACATACATACATACATACATACATACATACATACATATACATAGAAGCCTGATGAGGGCAGATGAGATTCTGCCGAAACGTTGCTACAACTTTGAAAGCACAACTATGATGACGTGGGAAAATACCCGAACAAAGCTGAATACCATATCTATCTCTATCTCTGTCTCTGTCTCTGTCTCTATCTCTATCTATCTGTGTATCTATCTATCTATCTATCTATCTATCTATCTATCTATCTATCTATCTATCTATCTATCTATCTATCCTTTTTGTCCTCTGCAAAGAATGCGGAAGACCTTCCCAAGGCTGCTTGGCAGGAGGAGTGGATGCCTTTGCTTCTCTCCACTGGGAGCTGAATGAAATCTGTAGGGGATCTGCCATCACTTTTATCAAGCCCCTGCCTTGTGTGCGAGACCATGCCTTGCAGCAATTACACTCCAAAATCTCCGCTTCTATTTTTAGGGATAGGGAGCCGCCCTGCCTGGTGGACCGAGACGGATTTGAATCCAGGTTTTTGGTTTTTTTAAATGTTTCCAGCACAACGGATGCACTAAACATGGGTGGAAAAGCACGGGGTTGCAGGGTGAGGGGGTGCCCCCCCCCTAAGAAGGCAGGGGGAGAAACTTTGTGGCTTCGTTGCCTCTTACAAATTGGTTCCCACGTGCAAACACTTGATGCACCCAGCCTAGAAAAGACGTTCCACAGAATAATATACAGCTTGTCCTCGCCTTACGACAGTCGCTTTGTGATCGTTTGAAATGACAATAACCCCCCTCCCCCAAAAGAGCTATTTAGAACTTGGTTCCAAAGTTACAACCTCTGCCTCCTCTCCAAGACCATATAACTGCATTTTTACTGTTCAACAAAACTGGCCCACAATTGCATCTATGCCCAGTGGATGGGCAGAAAATAAATTTAATAATAATTTTCTTTTTTAAAAAAAAAGAAAGTTTAAAATGCGAGTACAATTTGGTGGTTTCCCCCCCCAGAAACTGAGTCCATTTCTGGGGGTGGGGAATACCCATCCCAGAGCAAACAATGGGTCTATTTAACAACCGCTACACACACTCACAAAAACGGCATAAAATCAGGCTTGGTCAAGCGATGACCAGTGTTACAACAGTCAGAACTAATGAGATTTGGAGGGGTTTTTTTTTGTTTGTCTGATTCAGGTTTTTTTTTCCTGGTTAAATTTCTGGTTTTCCAGCTCCAAAATGTAAGTGTCAGGATTCCAGCAATTGCCCTAATTAAATCATGATTCTTGAGCCAAACTTCAAAAAGCTTCAAAGGATTCATTAGAGGCGACATATTGGCACTGCCCTGTATGAAGCCAACTCTGGCCTACATCATTTACAGTCCCCTGTGACCCTGTTTCCCTCCTCCCCCCCGAGTGTCTCATAAATCAGATTCTCCAATTGAGCACCTTCACAGGCTGGATGTCGTCAATCACGTTCTCCAATTAAATATATTAGCAGGCAAAAGCTCTGGTAGTTTAGTTACAATCTTTTAAAGATAAGAGTTGGAATGTACTTCCACTTCCAAACTGCTTCTCTGCTCTTCCAGATTTGCTTCCTCCCCTCCTTTTTTATGGCAACTACTAAAACAGGCATAAGAATGTTTTATGAGTTGACAGTAGGAACCCATCATCCTGGTTTTCAATTTTATTCCATAATTGTTTGACAGAGTATATATTTGCTTTGTTAACTCTCTTCTAAGAGCTGTAATTTGCAGGTGGCCTCGCCAATAAATCAGTGGGTTGGGGGACACTTCATTTTGCAGCCTTCATAACTAACTCCTGACCCCTTCCCCTTATTTTAGCAAAATCTGTGCAAATGCACAGTTTCACTTAAACCTTCACTCTCTTAATGGAATGAAAAAAAAGCAGACACACAACACACACAAAAAATGAAACATGGAGGAAAAGGGAGGAACTGTTATTTCGGAGTTGCAATGTGGAAAACATTATTTTTTTTCCAAAACAGCAAAGGAAATAGAAAGGGGAAAGAGGAAAAAAAAAGAATCCAAAGCAAAAACTTTGCTTTTTTTGCCAAATTATATATCCTGCCCTTTCTCTTGGGCCAAACTAAGCATTCAGCAACCAGGTGACATTAGCTGTTTGCTGTCAGTGAAGCATCCTTGGAAGGAAGAAAAATGTTTTCCCCTTTCCAGGTCTCTCCCCCACTGAAATTTATTTTATTTATTTGATTTGATTTGATTTGTCAAACACTTACAAGATAATAGGAATAAGAATACCATAATTATTATTCTTATATTTTTATATATTCTACATATTTATTGTTCATTTTCTTGAGGTCTCTTACAGGTTAATAATAATTATGGATAAAGTTATTAATCAATGTTAGATAAATGTAAATATAATGTGTTAAGTCATATATGATAAGAACTTGTATAGATGTCAAAAATGCTGTTGAAACCTTGATATTTTGAATTACAATAATGGAAACTTAATAAAATATTTTTTTAAAAAAAAGAATACACATAAGTATAAATACAGGAAATAGGTTCGAATAAATGGGAACAATAGGACAGGGACGGTAGACACGATGGTGCGCTTATGCACGCCCCTTACAGACCTCTTAGGAATGGGGTGAGATCAATCGTGGATAATTTAAGGTTAAAGGAGTGGTTAGAGGATGTAACTACAGAGTCAGGTCGTGCATTCCAGGCATTGACCACTCTGTTGCTGAAGTCTACTTTCTGCAATCGAGTTTGGAGCGGTTTACATTGAGTTTGTACCTGTTGTGTGCTCTTGTATTGTTGTGGTTGAAGCTGAAGTAGCCATTGACTGGAAGGACATTGTAGCATATAATTTTGTGTACTACGCTTAAGTCCAACCATAGGCAGCGTAGTTCAAGGTTGTCCAAGCCCAAAATTATAAGCCTGGTGATATAGGGTATTCTGTTGCGAGCAGAGGAGTGGAGTACTCTTCTCGTGAAATGCTTCTGGACTCACTCAATTGTATTAATATCCAATATTCAGTACAGATTCCAGACTGATGAACTGTATTCAAGTATTGGTCTAGCAAAGGTTTTGTTTGCCCTAGTTTGCAAATCAGTCTTACCAGAGGAGAAATACAGTAAGTAACAGATTACCAGTATGTCATGGTGAGGTCAAAAAAGTCAAAACGATGGCCCCGATGGTGGAACTGAAGTTCCAACATAGATAAAAAACAGGCCGACCTTGAATGGAAACTTCATGGTGGCCATCTTTATTGATCCCACCATCCGCACAGGTAGCCCTCGACTTACAACAGCCACTACAGTGACTGTTCAAAGTTACAAGACCACTGAAAAGAGGGGCCACCTTTTACACTTACGACTGTCGCTTGCATACCCATGGAGACGTGATCAAAATTCAGACCCTTGGCCACTGAATCATTGTCAAGATTGTGGCTGTTACCCCCATTTAAATCATGAGTCTCGAGCCAAACTTTCAAAACTTAAAGAAGATTTATTAGGAGTAAACATGCTGGCACTGCCAGGGTGTAGCCAACTTTGAGACATGTCATTCATTGTGACCCTTGACCCTGGTTTTCCCCCACCCCCTGGGTGTATCGTAATTCATATTCTCCAATGGGACACATCCATAGCCAAGAGTCATCAATCATGCTCTCCAGTTAGAATTTTGAGTGGCTTTGGTCACCTAGTGTGATGACTCGGGGCATGACAAAAAAAATAACGAAGTCACAAAAGTGACATTAAATTCCCTTTAATGCCTCCAACTTATCTCCCAATGTCCAATTATCCTTGGCTAGGTCTGAACCCAAAGTAAAGATAATTAGAAAAAAAAAAAAAACCCAAACCACACTGAAGTCATTAACACAGCAGGCCAGGGTGATAAATTGCACACTTCCACAAGATAACTCAGTAACCACAGTTGGGAGGACGCCAAAACCCAGATAAGCCTCGACAAAGATAATGCACGCTTTGCTTCCAGCAAGGAGCCGTGTGCAAATGCCCCACTTATATCCTGCTCTCCCAGCTGCAACTAATGAAAGGGATCAGGGCCCTTTTCTCTCCCATAAGCCACGTTGCTCCCTTCTCTGTTCCTCCCTGTGTGCCCTAGGATGAAGAGGGGTTGGCCCTGGGTCTTCCTCTGAATGCCCAGCCAGACAGTGCCCTTCCCCTGTTTCTTCCACAGCCACTTGGAGCCACACTCCCACTCCCTGTCAGCTGCTCAATCTCCTTTTCAGAATCAGACTCCAACAAGGGCATGACACCTAGTTACTATCTTCGAAAACATTTATGGAATGCACTTTCTGTTTGCAAGCTGCCGCACTGCTCCCCTCTCCCTTTCTGTTGGCAACTCTAAAAAGTCCATAGAAATATTTTATGAGTTGACACTTGCATTTACCATGGCCACAGTATCCTTGGGGTCACAAGATCCCCTTTTGCAACCTTCTGACCATGTGACTACCTTAACAACTGCAGCGATTCACTTAACAACGGGGCCAAGAAACATCGTAAAACGGGGGCAAAACTCGCTTAGTACTCTCTGAGCTTGCTTATTTTCTTGCAGATGTTTCATGACCCAAACTCACTTTGCAAATGTTTAACTTAGCAGCAGAAATTTGGGGTTTGATCGTGGTCACAATTTGAGGGTCTGCCCGTGTAAGACTAAATCCCTTTAAGGTGTAGTTTTCTTTTCTTTTTTTACCCCATTGAATCTCAGCCTGAGAACCAAACGCCACCTTCATTAAGTTAAATTAATCCTGGGGCATGAATAGTTTTGCTCGGGGAGCGTTCCATCTTTTTCTCTTTTCTCTCTCATCAGGAAATGCAGAATCTGGAACAATTTGGGAGTCGCCTTCCCAATTTTCATGGCCTGTACTCAAATATTTAATTCTGGACCGCATGCATTTGGGCAGAACCAATGCTGAGGAAGTCCATTTTTGCAAACTCCTGAGCAAAAACTTCTGAATAACAATAATAAAAACTTTTTGTTTCTGCTGATCCAGCCTGTTCTAAGAGGCTTCAGAGCAGGACAATGCTTAAAATAAAAATCCACAGATCTTGCCAACCAACTGGCTTTTAATGATTTCTCTTCCAACACACCCCACCAAGGGAGCCAAAATTTTAAATCTCATCATTCAAATAGCTTAAAATGCAGCAAAAAAAATAAAAATAAATAACAACCACAAAAATTATTGGAGGCTGCGGTTGGAAATTCGGCTGCTTAAACATTCATGCTGGGCGAAGGAATTCGAAACGGTTTTCCAAGCCAGGCACAGACAAATCGAGATGCTTGTGCTCTTTTGCTTCTCCAAAAGCACCACACAATAACAAAAGGAATGCCTTGTGCTTGTGTGTTTCCAGCTCTTCCCAAACACCCTCCATCTCAGAAGGTTTCTTAATGGAGATTTTATTGCAGCCATCATTTTGCACGGAGACAATTGCACGGAGCGGTGGAAGGGATAATCTCAGAGACCGAGATGATTAGGGGACTGCAGGCTAAACCATATAAAGAACAGAATTGCAGGAATTGGTTATGTTCAGTTTAATGAAAGGAAGGACCTGGGGTGACAGGATAGCAGTCTTCCAATATCCGAGGGGCTGCCCCAAAGAAGAGGGAGTCAAGCTATTCTCCAAAGCACCAGAAGGCAGGACGAGAAGCAATGGATGGAAAGCAATCTGACTGAGATTGGACTGCCATCTGTCAGAAATGGTGTAGGATCTCCTGCTTGGTGGGTTGGACTAGATGACCTACAAGGTCCCTTCCAACTCTGATTATCTGTTAACTGTTATCAATCAAGGAGAAAAGCAACCTAGAACTAAGGAGAAACATCCTGACAGGGAGAACAATTTATCAGTGGAACAACTTGACTCCAGAAGTTGTAAATGCTCCAACACTGGAAGTTTTTAGAAAGATGTTGGATAACCATTTGTCTGAAGTGGTGTAAGCAGGGGTGGGATTCAAATTTTGTAACAACCGGTTCTGTGGGCATGGCTTAGTTGGTGGGCATGGCTTGGTGGTCATGTGACTGGGTGGGCGTTGCCAACACAACATCAATCACATCGAGACACACATCTCCTCGTTTGGCCTCTCATGACTGTGGCAATGCTGCAACAGTCGTAAGTGTGAAAAAGGGTCATAAGTCACTTTTTTCAGTGCCATTGTAACTTTGAATGGTCCCTCCACACAAGCAAAATACCAGCAAAAGAGGGAAAAAAAAACTCCAGAGAAGTTCCTGAGACAGGAAGTCTAGTCCTGCCAAGAATGTAATCAGGGTTAACGGAGAGGCAGTTTCTGTAAGCAACACCAGAATGTTTCCTTCCTGCCTTCCTTACAGGATTAGCCCAATAATTTCTTCTAACAACCAGTTCTCTCAACTGCTTAGAATGTTAACAACCGGTTCTAGCGAATAGGTGCGAACTGGTAGAATCCCACCCCTGGGTGTAGGGTTTCCTGCCTAGGCAGGGGGTTGGACTAGAAAACCTCCAAGATCCCTTCCAACTCTCTTATTCTGTTAGATAGAAACTGCTTCTGGTCTTACCCTGAGGACCAGCCCAAATATTGCCACATGTCCTGAAAAGCACCAGCTCTATGGTGACTCTTTGCCAAGGCCATACACAAACACACAACAAGGCAAGCCAAATCCAAACTTTTCATGGCACTTCAGAGAAATCTCTTCTCTTTTTGACACTTCTCCATCACCTCCGAAAAGCCAAGAAAGGGAAAATTCTCTGCCGTAAAACAATGAGGCTTTGGTTTCCAACACAGAGAGAGAGACACAAACACACAGCTCCCCAGCCCGACCAGCGTCCTGGGTCTCCATGGAGCAGAAATGTCAGAGGTAGAATTCCTTCTCAGGATTAAAAACCCAGATTAAACAAAGGATCAAAAGAGGGAAGTTACCTGGAAATGTTTGCTGCAGATCAGGTGTCGGCAACCCGTAGCTCTAGAGCCAGCCGCATGGGGCTCTTTGGGCCCTCTGCTGCGGCTCCCGGTTGCGTGATCCTACCACTGGCTGGCCCCACCCCATCGCCTTCCCCTCCCAGCCACTCCTTTCCTGGCCTGAGAAGGTAAAACACGAAAAACAGAAATGACAGGGAGGGAGGGGGAAGGAGGGAGGGAGGGAGGGGAGGGAGAAAACCACCAAGTAGACCACCCAGCTCAGAGAGCCTCAAGGAGCCACAGTCCTCCTCCTCCTCCCGACAAACCCCTCTTCCTCCTAGCACTGATGATGCTAGTAGTTGGGTCATGCATGCAAGCAAACCACCAAGCTCAGAGAGCACCAAGGAGCCCACAGTCCTCCCCTTCCTCCTCCTGGCCCCCTTCCTTCTCCACTCCACATCCCCCACTTCCTCCTGGCACTGATGATGTTCCCTAGTTGGGTCATGTAACGTCTGGGAGAAAACCACCAAGCTGAGAGGGCACCAAGGAGCCTTCATTTCATCCCTGAGCTAAGAGATTCTCTTCGACTGGCCTTCATCCATGCCAGCCAAGTCTCCCTCCGAGGTGCTAATCCCTCTAAATCGGCTTTGGAGGACTTCCATTCAGCCCTTCTTGGACACAGATCTCGGGCAACACACACACACACACACACACACACACACCCCGTCTCTCCCCTCCCCCCCGGCTTTTCCTTGAGGACTTGGCACTTGGCTTGGACCCCTTCCCCCCACCCACCCGACGCCACGCGACCAGCCACTCGCTTTCCCTTTGTGCCTCCCCTTTTGGGGATGGGGGGGGGGTAGATAGACCCCCCCTCCATCTCCCTCTGTGCCCCCCGCCCACACGCAATAGCTGGAGACCTTTAGCTCCGAGTCCCTCTGCCCCAATTGGGGAGGGGGCGACTTCCAGGGGAAAGCGGAGCCCCTCCGAAAACTCCTTCGTGCGTCCTGACTGCAGTTGCAGGAAGGGAGGTTGGGGGGGGGGAGAGAGAGAGACCAGCCCATCACCGCGCACCCCATCTTCGGCTCCCTTTCCTCCCCCACCATCCTCCTCCCCTCCCCAAATCTGCAGACCCCAGCCCGTTCCCCCAGACTTTGCAAGGGGAGGGGGCGCCCCCTCCTCCCCCTCTCCTCCTCCGCCCCCCCCCATCGGCAAAGTGCGGGCGACTCGCCCCCTCACCTCCGGCCGCCGCCCCGCCCGGGAGCCCCCAGCATCGTCGCCCGGCCGACGCTCAGCGAAGCCCGCCCGAAGGCAGAGCGAGCGCAGCAGCTTCGCCACGTCCCGCTTCAAGCCGGAGCGGAGCAGCGCCGCCTGGTGGCCGCCGAGCGCCACGACACGCGCCAAGCGGCAACGCGCTGGCGGGCCGGACGGGGGTTTTGCGCCTTGGATTCTGCAATCTTTCTTCTCTCTCTTCTCTCTCTCTTTATCTATCTATCTATCTATCTTCTATCTATCTATCTTCTATCTATCTATCTATCTATCTATTTATTTATCTATCTATCTATCTTCTATCTATCTTCTATCTATCTATTTATCTATCTATCTTCTATCTATCTATCTTCTATCTATCTATCTATTTATCTTCTATCTATCTTCCATCTATCTATCTATCTATTTTATCGATCTATCTATCTTCTATCTATCTATCTTCTATCTATCTATATTCTATCTATCATTATTTATCTTCTATCTATCTTCTATCTATCTACCTATCTATCTACCTACCTACCTACCTATCATCTATCATCTATCTATCTGTATCTATCAGTATCTATTCTATGATCTATTTTCTATCTATCTATCTATATCATCTATCTATCTGTCTGTCTATCTATCTTCTATCTATTTTATCTATTTATCTATCTTCTATCTATCTATCATCTATCTATCTATCTATCTATCTATCTATCTATCTTATCTATCCAATCCATCCCATCCATCTATCTATCTTGCCAAAATACCTCTCATGTATCATCACAAAATCTCCAGAACCGTAATGCCTACACACTTGACATTTGGCTTCTATGTTCCTCTTGCCTCCTAGGGGCTCACTAAGGAAGGATTTGTTTGAAAATGACCATCAGAGCATTAGTATTTCCTATATTATTATTATTAACATGCTCTGATGCTAAGGAGTTCTACTCCCCTTCCCCACCTGGAAAGAAATCTCTTCCAAAGGCAAAAAACAAGCAGAGGAGTTTCAGAGCACCAAGCAGCTTTAGTCCAGAACAATTGAGCTAAGCCACACCCAGGCTCCTTGCTGTCTTCTTCTTGCCCACACAGCAAATACTGTTTCAGTTTTCAAACAGCCCTCAACTCTCTCACACTGACAGGATGCTAGCCAGATGAATACTGATGGATGTTGGTAAGCAAAGGCAGAATTCCACCACCACCCCTTATTTTCCTCCCCAAAAACCATCACATAGTTTTGTGGTGAAGCACGGGTAGAGAGCTAGTCTTCAATAAGACCCTCCACACCCGCATCCCCAACCCTTTCCAGGGCTGGCTTTCTCTCCTGAATCCTCACCAAGTGAGACGAGGGCCAGACAGGCCGTTCAGACATGCACAGCGACTGACTGTCACAGCTGTGCAAGCGGGGACTGGGAGCAACGCCCCTGGGGCTGGTGGTTTGGGGGGAAGGGGGCTGGATGTCGGTGAACCCTGAAAGTCGTTGTATGTCGGTAAGTGCACTTCTCTTTTCTTGCTTCCTTCCCTGTTTTAAACCCGAAGGGCCTTATTTTTTTCCCCCAAGAGGCAACTGGACTTTCTGGGTTTTTTTCTCTGAAGTCGTTTCGTTTCCCATCCAAGAAGCTTTTTCTCAACTTCTTCATCAAGGTCTATGATTCTCAGATATCCAGGTTGTCCCAAAGGTGCTTATTCTGGAGGCAAGTGGACTTTCTTTGTTTTTCTTTGAAGATGTTTCACTTCTCATCCAAGAAGCTTCTTTGGCTTTGACTGGATGGTGGGGAACAAAAGGATTTATACTCCTTGAAGACAGAGCTGGTCATTTGCACCCTTTTTAGAGGGTCATTGAGGCCACTTGGGGGTTTATCTATGTCCTCAGGGTCATCTGAGTGGATGGGGGAGCCTTCTTGGAACTGCTGCAGATGAGCCTCCAAGTGGCCTCAACAACTCTTTAAAAAGGATGCAAACGATCAGCTGTCTGCAAGGAATATAAATCCTTCCATTCCCCATCATCATCCAGTCACAGCTGAATGAAAAGCGAAACATCTTCGAAGAAAAAAACAAGAAAATCCAGTTGCCTCCTGAAAAAAAACACCTTTGGGATAACCTGAATGACTCAGAATCTCCATAGACTTCCCTATTAATACAGGCAGCCAACTTAATTCTCTTGGCCTGTTTTTGACTTATTACTCAGCTGTTTTTGGGGAAAGCAGCCATCTGGGTCACTTCCTATTAACCCAGATTTAATTAACCAGGTTAGTATGTTTTGAGTCACAGACAGCCACGCTTCCCAGTTTCCTAAATATTTTCCACCTACTCTAGAAGTAGATATACTTATTGCTACTTTTAACTATGTTTGTTGGGTTAAATAACTGTGATTTGGTTTGGTTTTTCATATCTGGACTCTTCCTGGACATTTCTGAATTTTCTTTGTTCAGCATTTCTCTAGCTGGTGGGAATTTGAGTCTTTCCTAGGGGTGGATTAGATGGGATCAAGATTTCCTGACCTGATCTCATATTTGGGTTGCTTTGAAAGGGAATTGAAAGTTTGAAAGGAGGAGAAACAGGCATAATGTAGCCTTTCCTCTCTTGTAAACTGCAAAAAAACACTCAGTGGTATGTTGTGTGTCATCCTTCTGACATGCCACAAGGATTCCACCCCACAACGATTCCATTCCGGTGATGTCA
>BHFT01021815.1:0-30367 GCA_004320025.1 Laticauda laticaudata
TCACAGCCATTTCTGTTTTAAATTTGGTGCTAGCCTACTGCTGTGCCAGAATGGTTTTTTCTTCATCCTGATTGGTTTGGAGTCTTGGACTGTGTTTATTGGTTAACTTTGAGTAACATATATGAACCCAATTCATAGTTTCTGAGATACATTTTAGCTCTTTCATTTGTAATAAATTTATACCTTTTCTCTCCTGCATGTGTTCATATAGTGCATCTGTCACTTAGAGGGAAACCACATTTACACACTGTTCAAATTGCAAAAGGATCAGGACAGTTCAAAGAAAAGGTTCTAATCAGAGGTGGTATTCAGCAGTTTCTGACCAGTTCTGGAGAATTGGTAGCGGAAATTCTGAGTAGTTCAGAGAACTGGCAAATACCACCTCTGATTGGAGATTTTACAGTACCCTTCCCCTGCCATGCCCACCAAGCCATACCCACAGAACCGGAAGTAAAAAAAATGAACCCCAGCACTGGTTCTCATGTGAAAGCATTAACAATAACTATCGCAATATATATGAAATTTTGAAGCAATTATGACATCAGATATGTGTCTTTAATAAAAAAGCATTAAGTGATCTGAAAATGCCAAACCACTATTTCTATCTGATTACACTATTGACCATTTACCTTGATACATGAAAAAAGCAGTGAAATATTATTTTTATAATACTTTAAAATAAAAAAAATAGCTACAAAATTTATAAAGAATACTCATACAATGGAATATTAATGAGAAGTAGCTTAGAATCATTCTAAAAGTTTTCTGTTAAATTATAGCATATCAAACCCAGAAGAAAGTGCAGTAGATAGAAGTTAAGGATATGGGAAGTATTCAGAGCAGTGGTGGGATTCAAACTTTTTTATACTGGTTCTGTGTGCATGGCTTGGTGGGTGTGGCAGAGGAAGGATCCTGTAAAATCTCCAGTCAGAGATGGTATTTGCCGATTCTCCGAACTACTCAAAATTTGCACTCCTGGCTCTCCAGAACCTGCTGAATACCACCCCTGATTCAGAGGTATATGTGCGTGCACACACACATGGACTTGATTGCACAATATTTTTTATGCAAGTATCTGGTGATCCTTTCCCATATCCCACTGACAGTCTTTTAAGAGAATTAGAAAAGTATAATGCTTTTCTAAAGTATATTCCTTTCACCACAATTTATTGTATCTAAAACTTTCACTGCAAATCTTCTCTCTATATAAAAATGGATGTGTGTGTGTATGTTCCAGCATGACTCTGGAACTGGAGCTTGGTACATAGATGACTTACGTTATGTAAACAAATACCGTAGTGGGTGTGTGCACCTTAAAATGGCTTCTACTGTGCAGCCCAGTGAATTTGCCATGATAACGGCTTTACAGTATTCCAATACTCCACAAGGGGGCTCCCTCTCAGCCCTCCAAGGAAACGTCAGTCAATTGGCCAAGTACAATAGAAAAAATGAAACACCAATGTAGACAAGAAATTCCCAAGGAGAGGAACTGTGACACTGTGTGAGAGACAGTACAAAAGCATGAGTCCCAAGTATACAATTTTCCTTTCTAATACAGGATTGGGATAAATAAATACTCAGGCAATGCTGGGTTATCAGCTAATTTACAACAAAACTCTGTCACGAATGTTTCTGACTTGGAGCTTTATTTCTGAGGAAATCTTGGGGAAATGTACAATATTTTAAAACATATATTTTTGTGTGCAAGATTTAAGATTCAAATTCAATCTGTTTGAAGAAGTCATTCTTTACTTCAGACATTACTGGAAGTCTTCTGTTGATCTAACTGGATCATGGTTTTGACCAAATATAATGCAGACTTCCATTACTAAACTGGAATTAAGTCTCACTGAAAGAAGTTCATTTATTTCCAAATGCTATTGCACACAAAGTACAATGTTTATTGAATATGTATTTATTTAGATCCATTTATGTATAATAGTTATATCTTATAGTTTGTTGGCTTTCAAAAGCAAAATAAAACAAGCAAACAATGATATTAAAAGCTGAAAGAATATTTGGTGTCATAGAAGATAATGCTGTGACTTTCTCTTTTCCTGGAAGTATTTTAATTTTTATGAAGATGTCTCATGAAAATGAGCTCCAGTGTAAACATATCTTTATATCAGCAGAGTACAAAAGCATTAAATAACTGTAACATCCACAGAAGAATCCCAACCATCAATTAAACATTATTGCATAAGCTGTTGAATTATTCAAATTGTAAAAGGAACCTCATTTGTAAAAATGTAGTTATATATCAAATACTATTAGCATGGAATATTATACTTCTAGTATACACATCAAAAGAATATACGATATTGCTCCTCATTGTTCAATTCTGTGGCCATTCATACCAAAAAACATTGGCTCATTAAAAAAACATTAAATCCAAATTAAACTTTTTATGAAACTAAATAAGTATACACTCATTCTATTTCATCATTCATTTGAGGTTCCAGGCTGGAAGACATATCTGCAGCTTTCATATCACTACACTGGATCTTCTGTAAAGTCATACATAATAGGGCTGAATGTAAGAAGCGAAAGCTGGGTTTTGGAGAACCTGCTTATTCCCTTGGTGAAATTTAGGTTTGGATTGTGTGTCAATTGGAATCCCACTAGCATTTGGTTGCCCAAAAGCTCTGAAGAAGTGGCAAGTCTTGCAATTGGCCTATTTGGGTAAACTAATATGTTTCACAAGCTGAATGCCTACTATCAGTAGAATAGAAATAAATGTTAACAGGCCCACACCCCAGAATATTTAATTACTATGTATTATCTACTCTGATCTGCTTCTTTTACTGGTTATGTTCAAAGGTGCCAGCACAGTGGATAAGAACTCTAACATAAAATGTAAACGTAAAAAAGAGAAAAAAAATCCTCTTACAACTTTAATTTCATTATTTATTATTCATACTATTTATATTCTATGTTTTACTAAGATGAATATCAAAGCAGTTTTCACTAAAAGTTTAAATGTTATAATATAAAAATTTGAAAAACAGTAAAAAGATTAAAAAAGATTAACATTATTAGAACCAGAAATAGCACTAGATGACAGAGAAGAAATGAAGAAAACGCTTCTCCTTTGTTGAAATCTAGTGATCATCTGGATCTTTTCAGCCCAACCTAAGTAGGGAAGCTAGCTAAAGGACAGAGCATGAATTGTTGCCTTGAGTAAGTGTGGCTGAATTCAGCAATATGATGCTCCTTTTTGAATGCATAGATTCAGCTTGTAATATTTATAAACATGTATTAAAAACATTCCTTCAACTGCACTGCAACCATTTGTTTTTATTCAGAGATGCTAATAAACTTTAAATACAATCATATTTAAGAATGCTATCTGGTATTTGGAGCAAGAGCCAATTTTCAAAACGTCACAAGCACATAGCCTAAAACCAAATTAGTGCATTACTAAAACAAGGGGGAAGAAAAAGGTATTAATTTCTTACAAGGTATGGCAGGAAAAGACACAAGATTTTAACTTTGATCTCATTATAGATAAAACTTGTAAGCAGCAATTCACTGGAAGCCTTCTGTAATATCTTAATTAGCATTTTTTCTAATAAATCTACCCATTTTGCAAGTCTGTTCACGCCAGATTTTAATCTAGCCTCTTGGGAAAAGTCTGACACTGCATTAGATGCTAGAAAGCTGCTTTGGAGTATACAGGTATGCAAATATAGAATCTATCTGAAAAGTTTTAAAGCAGCTGCATGTTTTCATGCATGATCACATCTTGGCCACAAAGGGCTTCCTTGAAGAGCTGGCAATAGATGCTATGTTTGAACTCTCACGTACAAAAATATTTTAGGAAGCAAATCTAAAGTTATAGGAAATAAAGTTATAGGAAATATAGAAACAGCTTCAAAGCAAAAAGGGAAGAGGGAAAGTATGTATTTCCATTTGAATGTTTACTCATTTTGTTCTTTTAAAAATCATGCAAATCTATCATGAACAACAGTAACAATTTAAAGCCTTGTTGTCACCTCATTTATATACCATACTAAGAAGGTTCAAAGGACTATCAATTAATCTGCAACTTGGTAGGTTATACAATTGCTGCTCCTTTTGGGGAGGGGGATCAAAGCTCTACTTATCAATATTATCCACCCATGATCACACTGATTATAACTTTTAAAGTTTTGTTTCTTTTATTCAGGCCTGCTGCATGGTTTTTTTTTTTTTTTGGTTTAGCTGGCATGACGTTAATGGATGATATTTAACATTAATTAGTTAAGGAATCATATTGGACAAGTACCCTCCTGCGCTTGTTGGTGTTAAAAACTACTGCATTCATTCTTCCATTAAGAATGTTTTGAAGAAGCATCTGAGCTTTTTCCAGTAGCATGCAGAAAGCCACTTAAAAAGGCCAAATTTCAAGCTGGTTTTAAATGAAGCATTTTTATGAGCTTGTAAGATGAGGTTCATTAATTCCAAAGCATAAGAATTTGAAGAACTGAAACTTTACCTGTGTAGCTTTATTCAGTACTGGAAGCCTCCTGTGTGGGCATTAATAACAGTGAAAACACTGAAAGGGAATCAAACTGAACTTGAATGGTGAATGTTTAATGAACCATTTCTACAGTTCTAGCTGATGCATCAAATCAGTGTATCAGTGTTTTCTCTCTCACACACACATAGCCTTCAAGATTCTGTACATACTGCATTCTGTACAATAATGTCTGAGAATATTTTAAAGTACTAAATCACTCTGCTAGTGATCTTCAGGTAGCCATAGAAGAACCATTTAGGGAAATGTCAACATGAAACTGCTGCTTTAACAAAAAGTCAAACTGAGTTCATATTACTTGGACAGAGATAACAGCTCTCCTTAATTCAAAGACACATTCCATCATTTCCCTGTATAGTTCTCACCCTCCTTTTTGCATTCTAATATCATTCAACTCCAAATTATATCTTTTAAAAAGTATACGAATCTTCATTTGGCTTTTACACACTTTCTTTTGATAACACAAGACACCATATGGCGCCTGCTCATTGTGTGTGTGTAATGCAATTTTAGTGATTCTTGCTTGTTCACTGTTTGTTCCCATTTGGTTTGCATATGTTTAATTTTCCAATTGAACTTCTAAGGCATTGTCATTCCTCTGTGAAAAAGATTCAAGGTTCAAGATTCCTGGAAAGTCCCCTGGTGGATGTTTGTACTTCTAGTCATTGAACTAGCTCTTTTCTGTTCAGTCATGTCCAATTCTCAAAGACTGCTTGCCATTTTATTGCAAGCTTTATCAAGAAATTAACACCAGGAGGCCACTTCAAAGTGATTAATATAGTAATCATTTTCCTATGAGAAGTCTTGTAACATATCCAGAGAATAAATCTCATATGTAATGGGGTAGGAGCAATTTCCCACAAAACAAAAGACATTTGATGTAGTGTCAGAATGCTCAAAAGAGATCTGTTAGATGGGTACATGTCACTTTCAGGGACACAAAACAATTTATTTGTTCATTCAATTCATATAGCCACCCATCTTACTTTTATGTGACTGTAGGTAATGTACAATTAAACATTTCTTTATGAAAATAACACAATATAAACAAACAAACAAACACCATAGTAGCTGAGCCTAATTGCTCAGAAAATCAGCTTTAAAAAGAAGATGTTCTGTATCACTACTTTAAATTGCCCCTATTATTATGATAACAGATTTTATCATGTTTATACTACCCCAGTAATAACTTTAGTTGAATGGCAATGTTGTGTGGCTCTAAAAGAATTCCTTTCCCCCTTCTTTTGTTTTTTTTCCTGTCTTCTCTTTTTCTCTCATAGACATACATATACACTTATTGTTATGCTGTGCCCTATCTTTTGCTGTCTGGTTCATGAATTATGTGTCTGCTTCACATTTGTGCCTTTTGCCAGGGATGTTTGCTCATCAGAAGTTTATCATTTTTCATCAGCTATGTAATACATAGTCATCGTGTTCAGCAGTAAACATTCTCAAGCAGAAAACAAAATCTATAGATGTGATACAGAATTTAAATCCCTTTGAGGCCACTCTCTTTGGCACATCAAAATCTAAGCCTAACATAAAATGGCACCTAACCACTTAAATATATTTGCTGGCTTTGACAGGCATGATCTATTACCTCTGCACTCATGACCATAGTACCATGAATTAAATAATGGTAGAACCCATACTGAAAATATTCAGCCTAGCTCCTCAGAAGTCAACAATACATTTAATCTAAGCCAGATAGAACAGACAGTATACACATGTATATGAATACATTTACTCTTTATTTCTCCAAAAAAATAAGGTTTAATTTGAGATATTGGTTATCTTGTTACAACTAATAGATTGCTTTGCTGTAGCTTCCAATGTACAATACATATGATAGTATGTTAATTTACAGAAAATGTGCTCTAGTAAATGGAAAACATTAAATGGAGAATTAAAAAAAAAAACCTCTGCTTTAGAGACTTCTATGCTGGCTTGTTTAATTTCTTATTAAAGGGAAAGCACTAAGATTGGCAGAAATTGATGCAAACTTAACAGGCTGCATTTGAGAAGCTTTTAAAAGAAATTCCCTTGAGTTCTGCCATGAAATATTATCTTTCACTTTTTTATATGATCTGTCAGCCAGTATCTCTTCTGATCTCCTTTTCTTGTTCAGTGCAATGAAGCCTGCATCCAGGCATCCCTTCACCAGATCTAACAAGTCCGAACAGAAGATAGTAATACAGATCGACCATGCTTTTATATTACAGAAGCTGTTCATTGGTTTCAAATACTGTTTTCATTGTACTAAGGTGATTAGAAGAGAGAGCAGCTGATGGAACTAACTACTATCAGAGAAAGAGAATATTTCATGGCAAAGTTCAAGATAATTTCCCTTAACAGCTGGTTGAATGGGGTCCATATGACAGCAACTATGCAATTTAGGTTGGCCATTCAAGTGTCCCATTTCTCCCACATTTCTGCCACCCTGTTAATATTAAATACGATAATATATATCCTTCCATTTACATAGCTATTGTATGATTGAAAAGGATAAGGAATGCATGTAGAACATAACTTTTCGGTCACTTTCTAAACTGTTTACCAGCAGTGGGTATAGAGTTTGGAAACAGAATGGAACAATCCATGTGGAAAAAATAATACAACCAGAAGAGACTGGAAAAAAATCTCTGGAAGCTATGATTTTTGGGGACAGGAGGGTGAAGGAACTAAGATAGTTTTTCTATCAGTGGAATAGAAAACATGGCACAAATTCTGAAAGTTAACAATTGACTATGCACGTGATGAACCAAGAAGGACTTGGATTCTATGACAATGATATGCGCTGTCTCCAGAAAGGGCTCCTGGGATGAATTATATCCATATTACAAAACTTGGGAAGAAACATTGAGCAAGTGCCTTGTGATATCATCATAAATATATTAAACTAAAAGAAAATGGAGACGATGGAAACAAACAAACCCAGAACAATCTGTAGCCAGGCAGAACACAAAGGGGGGGGGAAATGGAAACCAAAATAGGGACTCAGAAATTTTGCAGGACTCAGGTGCTTCTACAGTGATACCAAGAGTATGAGAAATAAACAGAGGGAATCAATGATCCTACCTCGGGAAAACAAATGTGATAAGACAGAGGTCACTCAGGTTTGGGAGGATGATCCTCATGACTGGCACACAGCACTGGAATGTTACAATTTATTTAAAGGAACAGAAAAGGTGCAAAAAGTATGTCATATATATAAAAAAATGCAGTATCCTTGTACAGAAAATCTGGAATCAGAGGATGGCATCATGTAGTAAGTATTTCAGCATGCATAAAAAGGAGACAGAAACAAAAGTAAAATTAATGAGGGAATTTATTACAGATGGCCTGAACAGGCAAATGATATAAATAAAACATTTATGTATCAGATGATTAGTCTTTCAAAGAGTTAAAGAAGAGTGATAAGGGATTTCAGTCATCTTGACATCTACTGGGAATATCCCAGAGAAAGAGATCCCACAAATTCTTGTCATCTGTTGCTGATAATTTCATTTGGTAGAAGTGGAAGATGGGTCAAAGGAGCCTACTATCCTGGAACTAACCTTCACCAAAAAGGGGTCAGGTCAGTCTCTTTCACCATCTAATCTATTTTACAAGGTTTTTGTTTTAAGGATCAAATAATGTAAGAACCCCATTTAAGCTGCCCTGAGTTCTTCCAGAAAAATCAGAGCATAAACTGAACTAATTAAGTAGATGTGCTAGCTATAACCATATTTTGTCAATGTAAAAAGTTCAAAGATGATAAATCTGAGCTTAAACTTGTTGAGAGCAAATTTGGTATTTTACTCCAACTGAATTAAATGTAGGCATAACTACCACCACAACTGAAGCCCAGCTGTTTTTTTTCCAGGAAAAAAAACTCTTCATGGAAACATTCAATATTGAACACATACAAGAAATGATTTGTCAAGTGTAGATGCCTTTATTAACCTTTAGCTTTAAACAGTCCAGTTAATTGGCATGTGGCTTGGGTCAAAGTTAATGGGAAAATTCTACAAGGGGGAATTTCTAACACACGTCAATGACTAGGGCTGTCTTTTCTGTTTAAATGTTTTAAACAAGGAGTGACTGAGATATAATAATCTCAGCTTGAGGGATATAATTACAAATTTTCATGCAGACTTTGATAATTTTCAACAAGATAAATTGCTGGCAATTATAGACTACACAGGACAGGTGGCTTACATTCTGCTGCCTTGGAAAAATATTGCTTTGCTTAAGCTTCTTGAAGACATTGACACATAAAAAGCAATTGTTTGCACTTCTTCAAAAAAACCAAGCCATTGTTGCTTTTAACCATTTTATACATAAGTACAAGAGTCACATTTCACATTATTGCAGCAAAAAAGCCATTTTTTGAAGCAATATCTAGATAGACACTAAACTCTTTGGTAGAATTGAGCTAATGACATATACAGTATTTTAGAAATCATTTATCTTATAGGACAAGGAATCAATCAGTAAAGTATATCTAAATACATTTATCCCAAGTGGATCGGCCAGGAATATGTTATGACCCAGGTGGTCAAGGCAAGGCAGACCTCTAGAGAGTTCTTTATTTCTCTTTACAAATGTTCCAGCCAAAGGCTCTCATTGGTAAGGCTCCATCCCCAGGCTACCCTGAAGGCAGCCACTCTCAGTCTCCCAAAGACAGCCTTGATAATACAAAGAAGCTCACAGAGTAGGAGCATGCTCACAGGGAAAGGTCTAGGGTTCCAAATTGAATCCAGGGAAAACTCTAGGGTTCCAAGCTGAATCCATAAGGGAGAGTCCAGGCACAAGTCAAGGGCAATTCTCAGGACAAGAAACAGGTGCCATCCAAGAAACAGTTCCAAAGGCACAGTGAAGCAAAGGTCAAACATAGGCCACAAGAGAAGGGCTAGGTCCAAAACAAAATGCAAAGAGCAATCTTCCAATGAGGCAAGGCAAACAGCAACATGACAAGTCAAACAAATAATTTTTCCTGGCAAAAACTAACTCCCCATAGATTCTCCTTAACTTACTCTCCTCCAGGTATTCCTTTTGAGGAGGGATGGGGCAACCTCCTCCCAAGTAGCCTGGCAGCACTTCTCTGGGCTTGTCTATGCTCTCCTCTTCTTACCCTTAGATTGACAGCTGGAGTAGGCAGCTGTTTCTCATCAAAGGAAATTGGCTGCCTATGAGCACCTCTTGCTGTCAGGAGGCAATCTCCCCTGTGTCTGTACAGGCAGGCAGCTCTCCATCTGGTCAAACATCTCCACCAATGCCTGAGAGGCCTGAGACAACATTTTCCTCAGCAGCTCAGCCCCTGGTATGCCTTTCGGATTGTCCCAGTTCCAGTTCCTCCTCCTCCGAACCAAGCTCTGATGGGATCATGGCAGAATGAAAGGCAGAGGCCTAGTTTTCTTCAGACAACTACTTTTAGAAGCTAATTTAATGGGTGACTGTAGCTGACTATTGCTTTTGGAGAGTCTGGGAAAAAGCAAACTAGTCAAATTTTCACTGCCACATGAAAATAACTATAGGAAAAACCAATGGCAACTTGAAGCGTGAGTAATATGATTTATTACCAGATTTATATAGCTTCCCATACTATAGTAGTAGTAAGAGTTCTGACTAGCAAACAAAATAGTAACACCAACAAAACTTCCAAACCAAAAATAAAATCAAGGAAACCTCTGTAAAACTCTATAACATTCACAAAAACTCATGGCACCCCAGACTAGTACTTTCCCAACATCTGTATACCATGAATGTCTACTGTTGACCATTCATAAGGGACATGCATAGGTGCACCAACTTGCCTACCGTTCCTGTCCTAATGTTCCCTTTTATTCATATCCATTTCATGTATTCATAGTCATGTTTATATTTATACATGTTATCTAATACATGCTTGACAAAATAAAATAAATAAATAAAATAAATTATGCTGCATTCCAGCCTCATTCTATGCTGGTATTTTAGGAAGTGCCAGCTCTACCAGGCCCTCCAAAAGGCAAAGGGGCCTGCCAGATTTCTGGGGAAAGGATGTTCTAATCTAGAGAGCAGGAGAAGCTACAGAGTAAACTCAAGTTTCACTAGATGACACATTTAAGGGAAGGGATCTGGAATATGCCACACCTATCTGATCTGGTGGGACAGGAAGATACCCAAGGAGAAATGTCCTTCAGATAGTCTGGTCCCATGCCATTTAAGGCTTTAAAGGTGATAATCCGTACCTTGGACTGCATCTAGAAACCGGGAGTCAGTGTAGTTTGCACAGCAGTGGTATAATAGGGACAAAATATGGAAGAGCCATAACTTCATGCATTGCCACATTCTAGACTAGTTGTAGTTTTGGGGTGGTCTTCAAAGGCAGGCCCATGTAGAGGGCATTGCATCCAATTTTATCCAATTGGGAGGAGACCAGGACATGAGTGACTACAAGCAACACCTCTGGAATCCAGGAATAGCTGCAATTAGTGCACAAGATAGATCTGTAAAAAAAGGCCATCCTCACTATGGCTGAATTGGGGACCAAACATGAAAAGGACTTCTTTTCAGAAGTTGCTGTTCAAACTGTCCAGACTGGACTAAGTCCAGAAGTAAGAATGTTGAATATGCTTCTTACAATATGCTTACATAGTCTGTACATGTATAAATACTGAGCTGAGTATACATCAAGATTAATATAATAGAACAGAATGGCTAGAAATCTGTGCCTTCTTCAATAGCAATATTTCATGTAAGTTAGGGGTCTAAAGCCAGTGATACTGATTTTAGTTCTTCATGACCTGTTGTAGTGACTAGAAAGTGGCAACATGGTGAAGACAGAAAATCAAAGATTTAATCTGTATCTTCTGTTTAATATATACCCTGCTTGCTCTTTGTCTGTAACTGTCAAGAGTATATGCCTTCTTTTAAATTAGTTAGTTGGAAGGATGATACCAGACTCCTGATTTCATCTACAGAGAAGAAATTTTACAGTGTTTTAATCTGAATATATGGATAATGCTATTGTTTTATATGGTGGTTCAGAAACTATAATCTGTCTTCAAAATCTTTATGAATCCAGTAAAAGTTCATTTTTTCCAATTTTGCTTGTTATATACTATTAGTAGAATTTGTTAGAAATTAACATTGGAATCAGAATCTGTTGCCTAATTTATTGGTAATACAAAGTTACTGATGTGTTTATAGGTGACAGATCTATAGCTCTCCTATCAGTTACGGATAAAATATATAAAGAACATGTCATAATGTAATCATTTACATATGATCTGCACCAGATCAAATCAAGTGAGACTTTACATGTGACCAAAAGCGTTTCTACAGAAAGCCAATTTTGAAATTGTGATTATCATCCAGACACATAGAATTAATATGGGAAAGGAACTTATATCACAACAAATTATTTTTAAAATATGTGCATCAATAAAATCAACTACAGTGGTGCACATAATGTGTATTCGTGCAAATGATTTCTTGTCAAACATCTGTGATTATCCCATACACTGAATATATTATTTCTAGCCAATATTCTGGTCTCATAATCTACATTGCCTGACAGGTTTGTGATCCAATATCCTGGAAACAGTTGTGTTTTGTAATATAAGATGTATGGCAGTACATAGACTTCTGAAATGTGTATATATATATATATATATATATATATATATATAATATATATATAGTATATATATTAATATACATTTCAAATAAATATTTTAAAGATCATTTTTATAAGCATATAAATTTGTTTCAAAATGGTACAATATTTCTGAAGTCGTAAGCAAACATAAAACTCAATTTTACAGAAGCCTGATATGGCAGGAATGAAGATTCTGCTGAAACGTTGCTAACAACTTAAAAGCACTACAATGACGTGGGATAAATAACCCGAAGGAAGAATAACTGGCATTCATATATATATTATATATGCCAGTTTATTAAAGAAAACCATAATACCATAAAAATATCCAAAACTAATAGAAGGGAATTTTTTTTATCAATGCTGTTATTAATTTATGTAGACTATGACTTTGGAATTCTTAAAAACCTTGGGAAAAGCTTTATAAACTAGAAAAGTTGAATATGAGTGCTTGCCACTATTATGTGTTTACCTAATATTTTTGCATCCTTAGGGTCATATGATCATGGATTGTTAGAAGTGCTTGTTTTGACAGTGATGGCTCTTAGCTTATATATTTGAATTGGTACTGGTATTACTTAACAATTGTGAATTTATCGTTTAACAACTCCGATTTTGGCTCAAGAACAGATACACTCTTACCTTAGTATGAGCTATATCAGATCTACGCACAATAACTTCCAGATGTGGTTATCTGTTGTAAAGATCATAGTGGACTTGTCGCTAGTGATCTATCAAGAGTGTTTAGTAGGTCGAACATCGGTTGTTGGATTATAATTGTGCTGGTTATTCTAATTATATACTGTGTAAAGTGGTCCGCAGTAGACATCCAAACAGGGCTTGTCGAGACTGCAGCAGAATGTCACATGTTTATTGTTCGGTGTATTGTATTAGTGGACTTTGTTTTGCGGCGGCAGTCGTCTGGCCTAAAAGTGTGTTACCCGAGTTCTGTCTCTGGTGGTGTTTGCTTAGCCTTAATTCTGTCTATCGTTATTGTGTGACTTGCTTGAGCTCCCTTGGGCCTCAATGTGAATTTTTTGACTCATGCATTAGCCCTTTATTGTACAGTCAGAATTGTTTACCGCGCTCACTTCAGCACTTACAAGTCGTTCATCGCAGTTTGGATTTGAAGCGCATGGTCGAAGAGGTGTAACTTGATTCGTGATTGTACGCCTGCCACTCAGGCACTAGAGCATAAATATTCTTGTATCCCTTAGATATCTTCGAAGAGGATTATCTTATGTCTCATGTCTCGCCGTCTCTCATGTTTTTGTTCGATGGTGCAATTTTACTCTTGTGCTCAAACGGGCTCTTTTTACACTTTTATCGTGAGGTTCTGTGAAGGGTTGTGTTCAGGAAGATTAGAGGTAGGCTCTAGGGTCCGTTACGGACGGGACGGTTAATCTCATTGATCATTATATTAGCTCCGCATTGGGCGACGGCATGTCTCTGTGTGTCTTCGATTAGAGAACCGCTCACAACACTTCGCACGCTGCTATGACGATATACATCTACACTCGGGCGCCTTTCACCACACCACTCACAACTTCTCCACTCATATTCTCATCCCGCTGCGCTCAAGCTTATCCGTTCGTACAGCCTCACGGTATACACTATGTGGTAACATTTATATATAATTAGAACGAGCTTGCTTGGAATATATGTACTAGGTATGCACACACTGGCATATTGAGAGCGGTCTGGCCACTAGGGAACTGGTGTGGAGTCTGTACAACTTATATCAGGCTTTAATCTGCCAATTCTTATGTCACTGTGTTCGTCAGCTAGTACTTTGTGGGCACTTTCTGGACGCGTTTCAGTATATCACCTCTATCTTATCTCAGGGGTGGGGTTCATCTCTATCTACATACACTTGGTTGCAGGCCGGTTACTCTCAGCCCGGGACATTATGATCGTTCTCTCAAGAGAGTTTAGGGTCAAGGGGCGCAGGGGTCGGAACAATGGGACGTTATACGTTGGAAGACACGGGTCTCTTGAATACCTGCTGCACGAGGGCTGAGGCCCTACCGGTGGCTGCCGGAGGTGAATGGATTCCATCAGCTTTCTCTCGGTCTGGTGAGCTCCGAAGACTTGGTCCGGGGTCTGTGGGTCCGGGAGATCTCGTTTTTTTGGTACGCTCCGCGTGCGTTGCTTGGTGGCGAGCTCTGTTTTAGTGCGATAGGGACTCCTTCCGCGCCTGTGGTGTGACTATCTGGTACCGAGAGCTGCCACGCAGGGTAAGTGGTGAGTTTATGCTCCAGTTTGTGTTGTGGGTTAAGATGGCAGCCCGACAGCATTGCTACGCTGGGTTTGCCAGATTCCGGTGCCTCGCACGGAAGCACCGCGAGGTGGGCACTTCGCTTGCAATCGACGGGGGCACACGGCTGCAATCAGGCGACATCAGTACTGCTAGCTTTCCACGCAGATTGTTGTGGGCTCTCACTGGGTCACAGCGAGGTGAATAGACGCGTTGACGTGACGTAGGCATGTGGCAAGTACTAGCGACGAGCTGCGCACTCGCAAGTACAGGGCCGCTTGGCTAACCGATTATTGGCCGTCGGTCACAGCCAACAGCCCGTAGAGGTATATTAAGTCCGGTTTTTCGGCATCTGAATGCTTGCTCGATCGTACGGGTCACCTAGAGCAAAGAGAAGCTTCTCGACACGCGTCCAACTGCGTGGGACCTATCGTCAGGTCCTAGTGTTTTGGAGTATTCACTGAGGTTAAAATGTAGCCCTGTCTTAATGTAATCTGGTTTATTATTGCTTGTAGTGAGAGTCTTTTCTAAGTCAGACAGACAGGGCGGTCTAATGTGACTAGGTCTCTGCCTCTCTTTTGCGCTCGGTAGCTCATTATTGGCTCTGGACGCAGTTGTTCGATGGGCAGCTTTCCTCTTGCGCCTGCTATATGCCGATAGATGGATATTTACGCCTATATGGAATTGCTCACTTAAAGAGTGGTGCGTGACTTGCTCCACTGGTGGGCGTTTCTGGTTGTTTTTGGCCATTTCGCTTTAGATGTGGAACAACGGTCTCCAGCGTGTGGGTCCAGAAACATATTCTCGCATGGTTGTTTCGTGAACTACCTTTGGAAGCTCATAGCTGCATACTTCTCATCCCGTGCTTAGTTTGTCGCAGAGTGGTAACCTGAAGTGTGGTAACACACTGGCTGAATTACTCGAGGGACTCTCGGGGTGAGCGCGACGCTTCCATCACGCGGAGACCTATTGTTCTACTTGCTACTCACGAGATGTGATGGTGATGGGGGGGCAGATTCTATCGTTTGGACACTGGGCAGTTGATGGGCCCATTATTCGTTACTGGCTAATGTGAGAGGTGAGCACTGAGTTAAGTTCTGATCACTCCTCTACGCGGGAATAACACTGCTGCGGAGTGTGCTATACTCCGTACGCGGACATTGTAGTATATGCGCGTTTAGAGATAGTTTGTTTATTGAGAGAATACTTGCTCCGCCATCACAGGGCTTGAGATATGAACCTTTTAAAATCTGGGGATGAACTAATCTTACAGTGTCGGTGTGTCTTATGCTCAGGGCTCTAGCATGTCAGAGGCATGCACTTCAATCTTAGCTGAGGAGATGATTAATATCTTTCGTCGATCTCTATGACATCAGCAGATCGACCAGTTGCTGCTAGCTCTGGCATATCGTTGGCGCATTCTAGATCGAGGACGTCGTATTGTACGATCTATCCCTGGCTGGGGTGCGTGGGTGCTTCGTGTAGTCTGGCGAGGCAGCAGTCCGTTCACATCGAACTATGTTGGTGAATATGAATTGCTGAATGAGTATGTTCTCAGACTGTTTGGCCACACGAAGACGACCTGTGTTCGTGGTTCCTGATTCTGGTGGTCTCTGGCCATTGATTGTGAGACACTTTGCTGCTGGTCGTCGTTGTTGCTTTGGGTGTTACCTCATGTCATCATTCTCATATATAGTCATGTGCAAATCTGTATTTGTTCACATATTAAGTGCTATATGCAGCTACAGATGCTAATGTACACGTTGAAACCGGTGTAGAATAATAGTGATGATTGATTGGACTAAAGCTTGAAGTATCTTCGTTTATTTTGCCAAATTTATAGTGTTTTACTCTAGATCTGCAAGGGTAGGGATTGTTATACCGCCTATGAACTCGAAGACACACAGCATCGATTGAAGGCACTCGGGAGGGAATGCCGCCTAAAGTTACATTATAATAGGCATTAGCATACGGCTTGAGAAATGCATTTGATTCTTGTATAGTATTGAATACGCTATATGATTTAGAGCATAGTTTCTCAGAAACATGCATCTTATTAATATTGAATTTCTAGAAGGAACATTATAGTTGGACCACAATGTTAATAATTGTTATAATCAGCTTTCATTTAACAACCATAATTGCAAGACCTCATTTCAGGTTATAAAATGTGACGCTCATTTCAGTGCAGGGTCATCAGGGTGAGTGTTTTCTGATTTTTATGATCTTTTTTTGGGCTGGTCAAATGCTGTGATTATACAAGCAAGTGGTATTGTTCAGTATAGGATGCTTTTTTTGACAAAAATAAATGCTTGTTTTGTGATAAAGATTTGCAAATATAGTCATGACACGCAACACTGTAAATGGCTATAAATGTTGCTGGAGCAGAAGAGATAGTCATATGGTTATGGGCTGCCCTTCGGACTTCAAATCTGGGTTAATGAAGTACCGCGATTTTCAAGGTCCATCATAACTTCAAAAAAGCCACTAACAATCGGTTGTAACTTGAAAGACTACCTGGTAATTCTCACTTATTTCATACCGTTAATCTTTCCTGTATATGAAGCATTAGACTTGATGCGTCAAATTAAAATCAAATTTTTTTTACCAATGCAAAATTTTACTTTACCATTTTGTGCCAGCCATAAGATAACGGTACCAAATGCAAAATCTCGCATGCCCAATTATATTCAGCTGTACAAAAATCTCAAAATTACTAACATTAAAGAATTTGAAAATAAGTTTAATAGTCCATTATTTAAGGTCTTAATTTAAAAACTTCAGCACTCAGTGCTTTCTTCCAAGGGTTCATCAGTAAAGGAGATAAATGCAGCAGGCGCTAGCTAGTGCGCAGATTCTGTTTCGTAGAGATGGATAGTCAGGGATTGTTTGTGACTCCAGTGGTATTACGACTAGTGCAGCATGAGGCAGTGGTATTACAACTAGTACACACTTGTTAGCAATTTTGAAATCCTGAACTCAGCCTTCATATGTTGTTGGACGCTCACTATCTCGTTCATACATATTCCTCTACATGGGTGCTCTATTCATATAGGAACACCGTCATAAATATCCTTTGAAGCCTCTGTGAGGGAAGGAAATGGATAGAGAAGGAACTTTGACGCATTTGGTATAGTGTACTCGAGACTAAGGAAGCCGCATATTAAACTCACTTTAAATACGCATCTAGTCAATCATCAAGAGAGTAAAAAGCGAATATTGTGAAATGGTCTGATTCCACATGTGTAACGAATGAGAGAACACTGTAGGAGACAGGGTGAACCAAAGGCAGTCAATTAGAGTATAGCCCGATCCCCATCAATCAATTCTGTGTAAGGACCCTAAATACAGAATGTAATATGACACGATTAGCAGTATCTGTTGCGTAACTCACTTAATCGGGCGAGTTGTTATTAAGTATTTCTGGATGTGAGTGGTTTTGAGATGAGAGAGTAGCATGTAGACATGTCCTGCACGAGATCATAGAGAAGTAGGTAGTAAAATGCAGCGAGTGAGAGATATAGATAGTAGATAGATAGATAGATAAGATAGAATAAGACAGCAGACACAAGACAGAAGACAGAACAGATAGATAGAAATAAAGATAGAATTCTTTAATTGGCCAACTGTGATTGGATTAGCCCAAGAAATTTTGTCTTGGTGCAAATGCTCTCAGTGTACAATAAAAAAGGATACATTTGTCAGAGCCAAGAAATCATTAAAGGTGGCAACACTTAATAAAAGTTAATAAGGGTACAATAACAATCGATTAATACTAGAAATAGGTAAGTATAAATCATAAGGAAAATACAAGTGGACAAAGTTAGACCATATATAAGTCAACAAGTGGGAGCAGGATAGTGTGATAAAGGAGTGATAAGAAGATTTAAAGACAGTAAAATAGTGTGGCAGACTATTTTAAATAATTGGACAGTGTTGAAGGGAATTAATTTGTTTAGCAGAGTTATGTTGTTCGGGAAAAACTGTCGCTTGCGTCACTTAGTTGTTTCTGAATGTGCAGTAGACTCTGTAGTATCGTTTTGAGGTAAGGAGTTGAAACAAGTTTATGGTCTGGGATGGTGGAAAAAAAAAAAGGGGCGCATGTAAAATTATTTTACACACCTCTTTTTTGAACTTGTGCAGTATTCAGGTCCTACGACTGAAGGCAGATTTGGGTTACACAAACTGTTGTTTTCTGGGCAGTTCTAATTAATCGCTACTGAACGTCTGGTGTCTGGTCTGTTGGGTTGCAGGGCAGAACCAAACCAGGCAGTTATAGAGGTGCAGATGACAGACTCAATAATTCCTCTGTAGAACTGTATCAGCAGCTCCTTGGGCAGTTTGATCTTTCTGAGTTGGCACAGAAAGAACATTCTTTGTTGTGCTTTTTTATGACATTTTTGATGTTAGGTGTGCATTTTAGGTTTTATGATATGATAGAACCTAGAAATTTAAAGGTCTCTACTGTTGATACTGTGTTGTCTAGTATTATAAGAGGTGCAGTGGATAGACAATAGCTAAAATGATGGTGATAATGACATCTTAGTTCACACAATCTTACACAAGAAGGGGTGTGTGTGTTTGAGTGAGTGTATGTGAGAGAGAAAGAATGAGAAATACCTTAACAAAAACCTAATGCATACAAATCTCTGGCTGAATAAAATTCAAGGGAGGATAGCAATGAGCTGTGGTGGTGCAGTGCTCAGAACAATAGGTTAGCATTTTAAATTCACACTACATTCCATGTCTTTAAATCTTACCTGGTAGTTGAACCCATCTTCCTTGCAACCTTATGGTCTAATAGTGTAAATTCTATCTCGCTTCCATGGCTATTTTATATATATAGAGAAAAGATGTCAGGAAAGAGGATTTTTGGAAAACATAAAATGAATTCTGTTAGTTCAGCAATTAGAGTTGTTTTCCTGGGGCTATGGGTAGCAACACTATGCCAGAGCAAACTCTTTTGTCATGCTTAAAATTTACTCATTAAGTAACAGCATGTATTTTCTCTGGAAGAAATCCCAGAGGATCAGCATAATTATGGGAGATACATCATAACAACTCTGTTGGCTGCCACTATACTGAAATCCCCATTTCATAAAATGATGTACTGTTCCACCCCACAACCCAACCCTTTAAGTAAAGCTTTTTAAAAATGTATTTTACATTTATTTCATATTTATTTATAAATATTTATTGCACATTTATAAATATGGCAGATTCTGAAAGTCACAAATGACTACGGCAAAAAGGTTTACTATAGAATAGGTACAGTAAATGTAAATGTTTGAAGTAGGTAAACCTTGCTAAAAAGCACAAGCTTACTGTGGCTTACTGTGTTACTTGCATGATAGGAACCTGTCTTCAGATCGGGAGAACAGGGAAGAGCCAGAAGCATCAAGTGTGAAGAGTCCTATGGCTGGACAATACTGGGACTGGTGACCCCTGTTCTGTATGCAAATTGGGTTACTCCAAAACATGCAAATCTGATTGGTCAACTAAAGTAAGCATTGGATTGGTNAGGTGGCAAATTCGAACAGCTGCCATTGGTTACAAGCCGGCAGGCTAGCCTGTATAAAAGGCTGCCACAAGTTCGGCTAACCGTTCCGCTTTTACTGACTCCTTCAAATAAAGACTTTATTTGTTGGAACCCGGTCTACCTCGTGTTTTTCCGAACAAAACAACCCCGCTCTGATTTTGATAGATGCAGCAAGTTCACAGAACCCTTTGTTCACACCCACTGCAATAACTCAGACTTAAAATGTTTTGGTGCTTAGTCTTAATGGGACTTAATGGGACCAAGACTTGCGAACTGACCTTTGTGGTTCTGAGAAACTAGCCAAAAGGCATGGAAGCCAAGAGATCACCCTATGCAACTATTGCTTGATGAGTCTCAGCTGTACATGTGAGGTTCGGTGTGCTTTATTTACTCTGCTTATTTCTGTTTGACACCCCAAGCCTAATATTGCTGCTGTAACTTTCTGCAACCCAGAATATTTTTCCCATTCCACAAAAAGGAATCAGCATCTAGAGTAGGTTGGTCATCAACACAATAACAGGTGCTGCTGTCATTATTATATAATTTTTTGCTGCATCCTTCACATTGGGGAAGTAAGAAGTAAATTCAATTTTATGTTTATACTTTTAATGGTTCCCCAAAATAAGCAGGTTTAAAATGTGGAAATATCCATAGGGAGATATTCTTTGAAAGCCAATTTGGTGCAATGGTTAAAACACCAGGCTAGAAACTGGAAAACTGTGGTTTCTAGTCCTACCCTAGACACAAGGCCATCTTACTGACCTTGGGTCAATCACTCTCTCTCAGCCCTAAAAAGGAGGCAATGGCAGACCACTTCTGAAAAGCTTGCCAAGAAAACTTGATGGACACTCTAGACAGTTGAAAGGAATCAAGGCTAACTAGGAGCTCTTTCTCCACCAAAACTTATTTTACCATAATTAAAAATATATACATTTTCTGGCTATGTCAGAAATATAGTAACAAATGCAAAGAGTGGAATGGCTGCTGAGAATAAGAAGTAATAGGAAATGTTACTTGTGTACTTCACCAATGAAGTAATACCATATGGCAGTCTAAAATATCTGTCTGGGTGAGTTGAGCACTGCATATGCACTTAATTCAGATATTAAAGTTGCTTAGCTGCATTACTGCCTTATATATATGAAATGACAAAAATGCTTTTTCAGCAAGATAGTAGAAAACCTGACCTTGTAACAGAAGTTTACAAAGCTCCCAATGTTTAGGATGCCTAAAGTATGCATAGGTAGGATTCATGCTAGACAGCTATACCTTCACAGCATAGCAGAGTACAGTGTTGTCTATGTTGTGAGGTTTGCAGAAGATCTTGATTCTGTAAAGCATTTTTGGAACCTTACAGATATGATGCATTGCATCAAGAAATTTTGTTGTGAATCTGAAATTATTTTGTAGCCCAGAGTCTTAGTTTATAGATAATGGAGAGTGATAATAATGAAAAATGAGTGATTTACCTAACAGGCAAATATCCGGTTCCTGCTAAAGCCCCTGTCCCACTGCACCAACGGATGCAAAGAGGATGTAAAATAGACAAAAAAGCTTGCCATCCGTTGGAAAACACGATGCATCCGTTGTGTACTCATTGCATACATGTTTCATATGCTCTATCCGTCGAGCATCCATCCAATGAGATTTCATCCGCACAAGAAGTTTTGAACTGCATAAAACTTTTTGAGCGGATGAACTTTCTGCCACGTACGATGTACATCCACGACATATATGGGCACCAAACGTTCTATGTCCGTTATCATCCGTTAAACGTCCGCTGTATTCTCTCGGCATCCTCTGGCCATCCTCGCAACTCACATCCGCTCCAGCTGAAAATGGAAAGAGGGAGACGACAAGTGCACGGAACGGTCCACATACAACAGCGTTAGTAGCAATGGAAAAAGGATGTACGAGGATGCATCTTGTATATAAAGCAATTAAACACGGACAAAAAGTTTGTATATGGGATGTATCTCAGATTATTTAGGATGTCTAGATGATGCCTTAGGTAATGTGGGAAGGACACCTTAAGCAGACCAACTGATATTTCCGATAAAAAGGGGGTAGGAAATCACCTGGTCTCAGAATGAGTCCAGCAGCCGTGGTGTAAACAGACCTTCTTCACCCTTGATCTTGGTCTTCCACATCATCCATTGGTTTCTCCACCATGGATTCATGACACATGTGAAGACCGCTAGGTTTGACCCAAGCCGAGCACCAACTTCATCCGCAAACTGATCACTGGACTGAAGGTTGGCACTGACTCTTGCGGCACGTGGGCTCTGACCACAATACATGAAACATGGCAGTATGCCCGGGAGGTGTTGCCACAGCACACCATCAGCAAAGTGGTCAGAGAAGTGGTGCAGGCCATCAATCGAAGAAATACGTAGGAGGAGCTCCTCCCAGTGCCCCACCACTGAAGAAGGCTTGGAGAGCGTTGCAGAAAGAGTAAGTATCAGAGATGGAACTTTCCCCACGCATTGGGAGCCATAGATGGAAGCACGTGGCCTGCAAAGCTCCAGCCCCAACTCAGGGCCCACCTTATTTCCAACTACAAGGGCTTCTTCAGTATCATCCTCTTTGCATGGTTGATGCCTGACTACAATTCATTGTGCATCGATGCTTTCAGGGCAACGGGTCAGCTTCAAGATAGCCAGGTATACAGCACGACAGTGACCTCAAGGATGGGCTGGAACACAACCACTCATGGGTTTTTCGCAGATCCAGACCCCCTAACCCAATGACAACACAAGATGTGGCCCTACTTCATTCATGGGTGATGACGCCTTCCTCCCTCAGAACCTACTCATTTGAAGCCCTACAGTTCAAGATACCTCCACCCGTCGGAAGAGAGTGATCTTCAAATACACGCTGTCCAGGACAAAGACGGGTGGTGGAGAACAGCCTTTTGGCATCACTGGTTCCACAGTTCCAGGTACTTCTCACCACCCATGGCAGGCATCACCCAGAGACTGTGAGGAGCATCGTTGGAAGCTTGCTTGCATCCTGCACAATCTCATGATGCACCCCGCTACCCAGTGTTGCATGAACAGGCTGTGGACTCAACAAAGGGAAAGGGGACATGGAGCCTGGTGATGGAGGCAAGGACAAAAACTGATAGAGCACTGTGGATGCACAAGGCCCCAACAGAGCTCCATGTGAAGGGAAGAAGCAGCGAAGCCTACTGAGAACATTTGGTTGCAACTCCCAGTGCCGTTGGAGTAGTGGAAGTGAAAACAGGTGATAGATGGTAATGGATGCTTCCTTGAGCCTGTCTCATACACTGATGAGATTGTGCCATGTATGTTGAGTGGTCCTACAAATGGATAGGGCATTAAAAGAGCTTTGTTTATTTTGTAAAATGTGTTGATCAATGAATAAATTGCTAGTATGATAAAAAAGGTCCTTTTGTGTGCAGTATCCTGGGTACTAGACCACCTTTTGTGACTTCCTACAAACAAGTCAAATAGCGAAGCCAGAATTTACTCAATAGCCATGTTACTAACTTAACAATGGCAGTAAATTCTGCCAACTGTAAGCAGAAAGGTTGTCACAAATGGGGCAAAACTCACTTGACATTCACTGAAGATAATCAACTTTATTAAAGAGTTTTTAGTGAATTATTCATGTTGGACACAAGAGGGTACTGTGTTTGTTTACATTTGTCTTTGCATCCATAATTTTATATTTTAACGAATCCCACCACAGACAGCCAGTCTCTTCCCAGCCGGAGACAGCTGCCTGGTCAGGCCAGGTATTCTCTTCGGCAGGGCCCCACGGCAGAGACTCCCCCCATCCAGCTGCAACTCCCACATGGCCGAGACTTGGAGGATCCCCAGTCACAATGTCTGTCTGTCTGTCTGTCCTGTCTGTTCTATCTATCTCTATCTATCTATCTATCTATCTATCTGCTGTTCAGCTTTGTTCGGGTATTTTCCCGCGTCATTATAGTTGTGCTTTTAAAGTTGTAGAAACATTTCGGCAGAATCTCATTTGCCATCTTTGTCTGCCGAAACATTGCTACAACTTTAAAAACAACTTTAAAAGCACAACTATAATGACGCGGGAAAATACCCGAACAAAGCTGAATACCATACATGTAAGTACCCTCGAAAACTTAAGAAAACACACACACACACACACACACACACAAATATATTGTTTACAATTCTTCCTGTTTCCAACCCTCAAGACTTTAGTGAAGGAGCTTTCTATCAATAAATATTAAAAATAATTGTGTCTAATCCTGTCCTTGATTGGTGTTAATAGTCCAATGTCTTGGTGCTGAATCTCACCACGATATTTTCTCTGTTGTACTTCCTAGGATTTTCTCCCCTTTGTTCTTATGGTCCTATTGAGTTGAAATTTATCTATATATAAGAAATGTACAAAAACCTGTATAAATGTGTTGTGGGGAGAAATGGCCACATTATACTTCTCCAATTCTATAATTTCAAATAAAATACTATTGCTTTTCTGCAAATTTATGGAAGTAAGAAAGTAGATGATAATTGGGCACAAAGCTTAAAAAATAATTCTTTCCCAGATTACACTTAAAGGAGAAGAACGCTAAACTTTTACTAATACACAATGAAGCAAAATATTTTAACATGGGACAAAGGGATATTTGTGAAAAAGTTAATTTTAAGAATGTCTGCCATTATAGATAAAGTATATTTAGAAGATCTTATTGAGGAACAAGTTATACTGGAGGAATATAAATCTGAAAGTGGATTTAAAAATGACAAACTACAAGGATGATATGGAAAAAGATGTTACGTTGGATAGATAAATAAAATTGGCTGATGTTTTAATAATTAAATATAATTCATATGGATAATTTTCCTATATTGAATTTACAAAAGTGTTTGAAGAACTTTGTGAGAAGGGACAAAATAATAATAATAAAGTGTTAGGACATTATTAAAAGGCATTAAAGACCAAGATTGTTAAAAGTAAGAAATTAAAATGGATTTATTTGATCACGATTAAACTAGATAAATTATTACCTCTGATAATCCTTAATAGATTTATGCTGAGCAAGATTAAAGGATGTGTTTTTAAGGATTTTAAAGCCTTTTTAAGGTATAGTGAAAAGAGATGATTTGTTGCATTTTAATAGAAGGTGGTAAGTTGGTAAAATTGTTTATACTGTAGTGATGAAGGAGAAAGACATTTCTTTATATATTTTCTTTTTCTTTACTATATTCTTATTTTTTTCTTCTCTGCACTTATTTTATATTTTTTAGTTTGTATTAGTTCTTATGTTTTAATTGTAAGGTTGAATAATATTATGATAAAAATAGAAAAAATAATTGCTGAAAACAAAGAATTGAAACAAAAAAACAAAGAAGTATGAATTTAGAAACAGCATGTCATTTTAGGAATAAAAGGAAGGGAAAGGATGTTTTTATTCATTTTAATCATTGTTTCATATTTAAGACTGTTCATTTTTATTTGCTATGTTTCACTTTATTACCATATTCTTATTATGTTTCATTCACTATAATAAAAATGAAAAATAAACAAAATTAAAAATCATATAAATCATATAACCCAGCAACCCTTGTTGGAGTTGGTTAAAAAAGCTCAGGAACAGAGCAAAAGGATATAAATCAAGATATAAAGTGATACGAGTGACAATTTAAAACTAAGTTGGGAATCCAGATTTTCTCATTCAAAATCCAACAAAGTGTTGTTATGGGGCTTTTTTTCTCCATTCAATTGTGTCTGATTCTCACAGGCTGCCTGGACAAATCCTTGCAATTCTGTTGGCAAAATTGATTTGCCATTGTCTTCTCCTTCTAGTTACCCTAGAGATAAAGTGACTGGGCAAAGCCATCACTGGCTTTGGACCAAAAGTGGGACTAGAACTTCTGGTCTCGTTGTTTTCTAAGCTGTTACCTTAACTATACAGCAAAGTGACTCTTGGTTATTATAGTAACATGCAGGAAAATAAAGAATTAACAAATCAAAGACTTGGGTTATATGACATTTCTTTTTTGAAAGAAGGTTTCTGTAGACTATTATTGTACATAGCTCAGCTCTGTTTTGTCTCAGAAATCAATCTTCATGTTAACTTCCAGCCATGTCTCCATCTGCCTTTAGGCAAGTCATTTATCTCAATTTAAAATAGTATTATTAAAAGGACATGTGCTACTAACAACTGATGGAAAATGTATATAACATTATAAAGAAATTATATGAATGATTTTACATAATGATTGAAAAGTAGGGAGAAATTTCTATATAATATAAATAAAACTGGCAGTAAATATTAAAACAATTGCTTCTGATTTCAGATCAAGTAATATTTGAAAAACAATGGCTTACAACCAGTTGGATTGTGCTAAATTAAAAACCATTTGCACAGTGAAGCTCTCCATACATTTTTTTTCTTTCTTTAGGCCCTCACCATACCTTCCCAGACAGCTGTCAAATCCACTGTACTAATTTGGATGATTATTGTGCACATAAAACTACCAACTTTTTAAACAATGTTTCTATCTCATTTAAGTACATGACTAAAACATATTTACCTATGATGTAACATTTGGGGATTCGTTAAAAATATAAAATGATGGATGCAAGACAATGTAACAAAACATGTACCCTCTTGTGTCCAACATGAATAATTCACTAAACTCATTAATAAAGTTGATTATCTTCAGTGAGATGTAAATGCAATTGAGTTGTTCAGATTCCAACCTAATGGCCCTATTGTTACAAAATGCTTGAGTGAGTAATCTGTGTAAGTGTGACTAATAAAATGGACTGGTAGAAGATATAGCAAAAACAAAAGGAACTATAAATAGTCTTCAATCTACAACCACAACTGAGCCCAAAATTTATGTTGCTAAGAGAGACATTTGTCAAGTGAGTTTTGCCCCATTTTACAACCTTTCTTGCTCCAGTTGGCAGAATTACTGCCATTGTTAAGTTAGTAACATGGCTATTGAGTAAATCTGGCTTCGCTATTGACTTGTTTGTCAGGAGGTCACAAAAGGTGGTCATATGACCCCAGGATACTGCAACCGTCATCAATATGAGTCAGTTGACAAGTGTCTGCATTTTGATCATGAATCCACAGGACTGCTGCAGTGATCATAAGTGTGAAAATCATCATAAATCACTTTTTTCAGTGCCATTGTAACTTTGAACAGTCACTAAATGAATTATTGTAAGTCAAGGACTACCTATACTTCTTCATACAGTTAACCTATGAAATTTGTTAATACAAGGTATTATAAATGACATCAATAAAGATGGTTTTAGAAGGTTATTAGAGAAATTAGAAGAAAATAAAAATATCAGCATTTAAACTTGATGGTATTCTGCTTCCATGTTTAAGGGAATTACATATTACTAAACTGAAGCTGGTAGGGAAAAATAGCTGACTTTCCCATAGATATCTGACACAACCTCTATCAACATCTTTTGGTACTTTATGTGCAGTATAACAATGTTATATGCTAGTAAGTGGGATTTAAGTGTTATAATTTGCTATTTGCTAATTTTTATGATTCAGTATGGATAAATATAAATTCAGACGTGGATAGATTTGTTGACACAGTCTTGCTCTGAAGGCTTCAAACCTGGGAAAGTATAGCAGCACTTTTACTTCTTTTGAAACTATAGTTTGAGGTTATTCCATGTAGCCTGGTATGTCAAACTACATTCTATTTAGGAAAGTATTCCATAGCTATAGTTCTGCATTTAGGTAGCTGAGATTAAATGCCTTAAACTGAAGCAGCTAAAGTTTATGTCTATTCAGGAGCAAGAGCTTAAGGCAAGATTAGTAGTCAAGTCTCTCCATTTTTAGTATGATGTCTTAAACCAATAAGCATTTGAATTTACTGAGGCTTGTTTACATATAAGATAATTATTTCAGTCTCCTAGGAATAAGGGTTTTAGGTTAGCCAGATTCTGGGACAAATGGAATTAAAAGAAGAAGATGCAGTTAGAAAAAGAGTAATTAACAAGAGTTCCTTAAAAAGTTTCGTATTAAAAGGAAGCTGCAGAAAATTCCATTGAAGAGGGGGAAAAAGAAAGAAAAAAAAGTATCAAAAACCAGCACAGTTGCACAAAACAAAGATCTGAAAACTAGAGAGTACTGTATACAATGTAAATGAAAAGGGAAACAGGTTATAAAGTACATATAGGTAATATGGAAATGGTATCAGAAACATTTCCCTATTTGTCTTATTTCATCATTTCTTCTTTAAACTCAGATAAGCAGCTAAACTCAGTTAAAGACAACAGTATTTACATCGATGATACTTCAGCAAAAGACATTGCGTTTCATATAGTAAAATGTGCTAAAGGAGAAACATAGCCCATGCTTCACCAGAAAATGGATGTGATGAGAATATGTTCTAATTTATTTTTTTACTGCCATAAATTGATGAAATGTCCAATTTTCTCTGAATCCTTTAGTTCTCAACATTTAAAATGGTCCATGATCATGATGCCCTCCTGTTTCCATCCTCAGTAAGGCACATTATGATTACATAATGTGCCTCTAACTATAGAGTCAGACGTGACTGAATGGATACTATCATCATCAACTTCTAGCCATAGTTTCTTTCTTCACTCAAATGGTTCTTTGGTTAGTAATTTCTTAAGGACAGAGACATTACACTACTTTATATACAATGTCACATTGAAAAACACATGTTGGAGTTCTCTTCCTCTTAGCTGAAGATTTGGACACACTCTTGTATAAGTTGTATAGTAGCATATTTAGTATCCTATGACTATCACTAAGTATTATATCTTATGATTTATGATTCATGTGTTTTTGTAACAATGTTCATGATTTATCACTTGTTGCTTGTATGTACACTGAGTGCTTATGTATGAGAGACAAATTCCTTGAGTGTCCAAACACATTTGGCCAATAAACAATTCCATTCATTTCATTCCATTCACAAATGTTGTTTATTGTTGTAGTACATATTTATAATCTAGAAATAAGTCAATTTGTCTCTGCTATGTCTTACTTTCAACAAAATCAGGACAGGGTATTTTTGATTTTATTTCTCAATTTTCTTCTTTCCCAGGACTAAGTAATATTTTATGAACCACCTCCCTTCTCCCTCCTCCCGTAATAGTTCATTCATCCTTTCCCCATTCCCAGAGCTGAGTTTACATCCCTTCACCACCATTCTTCTGAATATAGGATTAGTCTGAGAAAGAAAGGACAACTGATATGTATGAAGACTAATGGCCGTGGACACAGGTTTACCATTGTTCTGCAATTATACTAGCCCTGCATTGAAAAGCAGCACAAAGAACAACTGACAGGCTTGGGCAGAGTTGTTGCTGCTTGACTTTAAATTCCCCTGCTTCCTTGCCGATCAGCTAATACGCAGACTGAATCAAATCTGAGCAGGATAGGAGGGAGAGTTTGGTCTGAAAGAGCTGGACTCTCCCAGTGCTGAAAGTAGAATGGCCCCAGGGGATGTGGTTTAGTGTTGAGAAAGGGGTTTTTAATAGTGGTACACATAAGGACAACTGTAGATATGGCCTGGGATATGAACATGAGGAGAGAAAAAAAGGAAAGTTTGTGCCCTGGTTAGACAAACTGGGATCTCAAGCTCTCAGCCCAGAATTTATACAGTGTCCATCTGATTGTAATATCTCTCTCTCTCTCTCTCTTACACACTCACTCACACAAATTTCAAAACACAACTGTAGTAACCAATAGAAGATGACTTGAAAGATCATCCAGCGGCTTATGGACATTCATGCCAAAGCAGATACGAACTGCAGATTATTCCATAATTCTTTGTTTAGGATACAGAGCACAAAAAGGATAGGAGGTCAGGGATCAATTTGCGGGAAGGGGGAGCGGCGGGGGGTGTGTGTGAGTNGGGATCAATTTGCGGGAAGGGGGAGCGGCGGGGGGTGTGTGTGAGTTGAGAAGATGCGCCCACGACTTTCACATGTCTCGCGAAGCCTAAACACCAAACTTGCCAGCCCACTCCCTTTGGGAGGACCCCCGCCCTAGCGTGACACTTGCCGCCATTCGCACGAACGGTTCTTTCCACGCGTTAACCGAGCCTCGGCAAACCCTCTGGTGGAGTGGAGACGAGGGCGATTCCACCTCGCCTGTCATCCCGGAGAAATAAAGCCTCCCAGCAGTTTCATCGGGCGCCCGTCGGCGAGCGAGGAGAAGCGCGAGAGGGAAGCGGCGGGAAAACCGCGCGGCCAGGCAGGGAGCAAACCTCTGCGCCGCGCAGGGAGTGCGCGCTTTTCTGAGTTTCCTTTGGCAGGTGGAAAAATGCGCGACTCGACCGCAGCCGCGAGTTCGAAGGGCTGAAATCGTCCGAAACCAGCGGCGCTCGTTCCAGCCGGAAAGCGAAACTAGTTCGGCCCATACGGAAGTTCTCGGCGATTAAAAAAAAAAAAAAAAAA
>BHFT01021816.1:0-31387 GCA_004320025.1 Laticauda laticaudata
CTGGGAAAGGAGACGGGGAGAGTGAGAGTAAAGAAACTCTTGTAACACTTCCAACTAGCAGGCTTGATAATATTTTAGATGAAGCTTGGGAGAAAGCTTGAGAAAGCTGGAGAAGAAAGCCTTCTGAAATTCTTTTCTCCAAGGACATTTGCTACCTGATAAGATAGAGGGAAAGAGCATGGGAGGGAGTGTTATTGGCAGGGGGTGTTTTTCTGGATTTCTACAACCCAAATTGAAACTTGGCTTTGGACAGCATTGGAGAGAGTTCTATGGATCCAAGAGGCCCCTTGGATAATTTAAATAAAAGTGGCACCCTGTGGTCCTTTTTTTATTCCTTTAAGTTGGTCGCTACGCTATCCTCCCCCTCTTACTAGCTGTACCTGGTGTTCATCTTTTCTTTTAAAACCCCCGTTCTTACTTCATTGTAATATTTCATCCTTTGCCTTAATATTTCTTAAATAAAAGCCTCAAAATTTTCTTTTCTGTTCCTTTCTTTCTACTGGAATGTTTTTTTGTTTTTTTCCGAACACTCTACTCTTTGGTATTCCCCACTTTTATGCCCTTCTAGTTCTTTATTTGAGAATTCTCCCAGTTTGGATCTAAAGAGGTGTGAAGAACCTGAAAGAAATGTATTTTTTTTTACTTTCTCAATTTTTTTTCTCTTTTTTAAACCTTTTTATTTCTCCTTCCTTTCTAACCTAATTATTGATTGGATTAGGTTTAAAGAAGAACCTGAAGAACTTGTTTTTTCTCCCTTTATCCCTTTTATTATTATTGGGTTTGCTCTCTACCCCATGTTTTATTTTTTTCATTTTGCGGAATTATAATTTGGCTATTCTATCATAATTGCAATTTAGCGGTTTAGAAGAACCTGGAAAGTATCCCCGAATTGCTTTAAAAGGGTAGTGGAAGTTTATTAGCTTTTAGCTCCCCTCAACTTCTAACTTCTGCCCTCCCCCACCATCTGGAGGACAACGTCAATTCTAGACAATGGTTAAAGCAAGACAAAGATCAAGAGAAAGGAAGTGGAGCTCTACAGGATGGGGATTATGCAAGTGACCTTTAAAATAAAATCAGGACACCACTGCAAAGAGAATAGAAACGATTGAGAATGAACAGAGAATAATTGAACAAAGAACAGGGGAAAACTGATAAAACAGTGTTGTAGAGACTATTCAACAAATCGATGGTGGAAAGATATGATGGAAGAGATTCCAAAAAATTGAAGAAAGAAGATAAACAAAGACAAGAAGGATTGCGAGATATTGATAGCAGGGATTTAACCAGTGGTTCTGAACAAGCATAAAAGTGGTGGGTTGCTGAAATGGGAGGATGGACGATTCAGAATTCTATTCAAGATTTCCAAGACATAGAGGAAGGGAAAAAAGGACAAACATTTCTAGCTGGGAGATAATTTGATAGAAATTTTTGATGCTTGGGGAAATAAAACAATAAGAGAAGGATGATGGATGGAGTAGATGCAGGTCTATACCCGATGTTTTTACCAAGAACCATGGCGATGAGAAATAAAGGCCTACCAAGAGAAGTTCATCATCAGATTGTACAAAAAAGCCCATTAAAAAACACCAAAATTACAAGTTGGTAAGGAGAGAAAACATCTGAAATACCAAAGGCAAGAGGATTTGTGGTTTAAAGCAAAATAGTCAGAAGAGTGAGAAATGGAAGAGGACAATAAGATCTTGACTTAAAAGGCTATGAAAAAAGAGGTGAATTATAGAAGGGCTAATTCCAGCAGGGTTTAATTGTTACATGGCAAGAACAGAGGCATAGAAGTTGGGACTCCCCAATTGAGGAGAAAGCCAGAATTATTTATTGCCCAACAATATTTTTGGACAAAGCGGCACAAGAGGAGAGGCAGAAAAAAGAGATTTTCACTAACTGGAATTCCAAGACGACAATGGAGACTGAAAAAGAAGACAGGCCACACCGTAGGGTGGTGGAATCGTGGAGATTACAACAAATGTAACAAGATCTCACGAAGAGCTGGCCAAAATACCATAATTAATAAGAATAATCATGGAGAGAAAACTGTATAACAATGATAACTAAATGGAATTATATTCAGCTGTCTAATAAAGAAACGCAAAATATATATTACACTCAGTACCTTTATCACCACGATTAGAGACAAATAAACACTACTTCATGTCAATAATTGTCTACAAGAAGTACAATTATTTAAAAAAACATATGAACCAATTGTTTCGATATCCAACCAAACAATTAGGGAAAAATATTTACTTCTTTGATTCATATTATAAGAAAAGTGGAGTGGTTTTATATCATTAAAGAGACCATCTTAGCAGAAATTGATTTATACTGCCCACTGAATACGGAAGAGTATTAATGGTGGAAATAAATGGGGACAATAATACAGGAAACACTCTTGATTGCAATTTACGCTCTGAATGATAAACAAGAAGAATTTTTATAAAAAAATTAGCACATGAAAATAATTGAACTGGACTTATGTCAATATAGTATATGATGGAGCATTTCAATGGAATTGTAAGACAATAAACTGGACTATATAGCAACAAACAACAACAAAAGCAAAAATAGAAAGCTCTCCCAAGATCCCGTTTTTTAAAATGATAGATGAAATAAACTTAAAAAGATATATGGAGAGGAAAGAAAATGTTTTAAAACTACAATACACTTACTCAAATAGACATTTATCAGTGATCCAGAATAGATATGATTTGACTTCACAGAAACTAATATCTAACTTCATTCCCAAGAAACAAAATATAATCAAAACAAGTACTTGGGCAGATCCAACCCATCCAGTGACCAAATAAATGAAAGACAAAAAAGGGAAGATCGAGAATGGACGTAAATAACCTTATTCTAAAGGAGGAAAGATTTTACAGCAGATGAGAAAAGAAACTGGCTTTTTTCTTTAGAGAAAATTAAAAAGACACTTCAATCAGAATGCATGGCGACACAATGAAGGTATATGCTAGAGGCTGATAATAGACTACACAAGGAAAAGGAACATCAGGGGAAAAGGGCAAGCCATGGAAGCTTTAGGAAGCATGAGTATAAAGACTTGAAAAAGAATTTACCAGAAAACACCACCAGGTAAAAAAAACATTAAGCCTAAAACTGGATACAATTAAACATAAAATGAGTTTTATATAGAGAAAGAAGAATAGCACAGGAAATTAGAAGTGCAACAAATTATTTGAGGGATGCAGACAAACCAGGGTAGAATGGGTTAGCATTACAACTGAGAAAGGGAAAGAAGAATCAAGGAAAATAGCCTTAGTTAATAGAAGATCAAGTCAAAAGTTGCCACAGCAATAAAGAGAAGAAGAAAAATCATTCGAGACGTTTATGCGGAAATTAATGAGCAGAGGAATATTGATGAGGGAAAAGTTAAACATATTACAGAATGCTAATCTACCCCAAGATCCTAAAAGAGACTTTTGAAAAAATGTGATAGAAAGCAAAAATAACCATCTGATGGAATTAACTGAAGCACTTAAGAAACAAAATAATGGGAAGGCACCCCCAGGGCCCCAGGATTGGACTTCTGGCAGAATTCTATAAAACATTACAAGGAATCCGCTGAAACCTTCCATTGCTAGAAGTCTTTATGAATGAAGTTATGGAAGAGATACCTAAAAACAATGGTCAGAAGCCTACATTACACTTATTCCCAAAAGAAGAGACTGATCCATTACAAATGAGAATTATAGACCCATTTTCTTTATTAAATGCAGAATGATAAATTTTTTGCGGCAATATGGGCAAGACTCAAAAATATTTAAATAATGTGATTCCACCTGACCCCAAAAATGGATTTCTGCCCAAAGCAGACAAATTAAAGATAATATGAGAGTAATATTGGACCATTTGGAATATTATTGAGGCTCACCCTTGAAAAACAAATGGTTTTGATATTTTTAGATGCACAAAAGGCATTGTGATTAATGTGAACTGGGAGTTCATGTGATTTATTGGAACAGATGGCGGCTTCTGGCAAGGAAAAGTATTCAAAGCAATAACAAAGCCATATATTATAAGCAATGGCAAAGGGTAATGATAAGGGGAGAATTAACCCAGACTCTTATCCCCAGTATAAGAAAAGCGTACAAACAAGGGTGGCCCACCAATCACCTTTGCTACTTTTCATATTAACTTCCTGGAAGTGTTAAAATAGAAAACCATTAGAGATGAAAAGAGTACAAAAGGGAACATGAAAATTTAAAAAGGATAGAATTTAAAATTAAAGTTTTGCGGTATTACTTTTGGCCTTTTTAATTTTAGAAGACCCGTCTGGAAACAGCACCAAAACTATTGGGAAAAGGATAGAGGCATATGGCAAGGTGCCGGCCCTGTAAAATCAACAAAGATAAAACAAAGATTTTGACAAAGAATATGCTACTAAGACAAAAAAGGAGAATTGGCCAGATGTATTGAAAAAATTCAAAGTTTCACGAATAAGGGTTTAACGTATTTGGGTACATTGACCCAGCAAGATGTGTAGTACACTAAAAAGAAAACAATTTACCACCTAAACTTAAACAACACTAGCACTAGATTTGACTGAAATTGGTGAGGAACCTACAGGTTGTCACTAAATAGGGAGAATTCAACAATCAAATGAATATTTTAAAACCCCCAAATTCTCTATATTTGTTTCAAACAATACCAATTAGACTTGGGGAAAGGGACTACTTCCTGAAGATATTAAACAAAATTGTTCCCTTGAAATATATATGGCAAGGTAAGAAAGCGAAATTAAAGTTAAAACTTTTACAAGATGCTAGAGATTAGGGGAGGATTTGGTCTGCCTAATTGGGAGGTTGGACTTCCAAGCTACAAACTTTGACATGGGTTAAAGAATGGGATAACATTAAGACAAATACTAGATGTTGGCATTAGCAATGGAAAAACCCCATGATTTGTTCGTGGCCGTTGGCATGCCTTTTATCAGTATAAGGAACTTTAAAATACAGGTTATCTTTAGAAGACTTCATTTATACAGGAGTCTCCCTGTGGGGTTAAATTGGGAGAAGCATTAAAAGAAAAGCGGGTTATTTCCGAAAATCTCCAGGGTCTGGTTATCGACTATTGACAGCATTCGTTATCCGATTAACATATAGGAAGGAAAAACAAACAGATATGGCGGAAATTTTGAAGTGCAAAAGGGTGAACTTAAAATCGATGCACAAAAAAACTGGAGGAAACAAGATAATCAAAGGGCATGAGGAGAATGTCGGGCTGTTCATCCTTCCTCTTTCTAGGCCCGCGCAAACATTCAAGGTATGAAAAAGACTTTCCAGAACAGTAGGTTTCAGTTATAATACAATTTGACTGATTTGATAATGCAGTTTTTGATAGGTACTGATTGAAAAAGGTTGATTAAAAAAAACTTAGTATGGATATTTTATAGAATTTAAACCTTAGAAAAAAACAAGTAAAGAAACTATCATTTGCGGGAAGGAATTTGGGAATATGGATTGAGATAGGAGAAATTGCCCAAAAATTGTGGGTCCTCAAATTATAAAATAAACCCCAATGTCCAACAGCATTTAAAAGGGAAAATTGTACCAAGACGTTTTACAGGTGCATTTCCCCCTGACCAAGGAATAGCAAGAATGTTCAAGGAATATTTAAAAACCGAAAGAACTGTTTGGAAATGTCATCCAGATACGCTGACTAATATTACCCATAATGCTGGTCGGGACCTTGGTGCCCGGGATGGCAAAAATTATATTTGACCTAATAATTCCCACCACTGTTGGACCAAAAATTGGACTTAAATAAGCCGATATAAATTGAAAACCCCAGATCATATTTTTTATTGGGGAATTCTACTTGTATACCTTGACAGCAAAGATTTAAAAATTATTTGGATTTAAATGTGGTTAGACAGCGGTAGTATTTTGATTGGCTATTTGCCTAATAAAATTGAGAAAATGAGGAAAAATACCCATTCGCAGGAGGAAACTATAAAGAAAAATACTGGAAATGATGCTTGAAATGAGTGTATTGACATTTGGAAATTACAGGGAGAACAATTTTACAATTAATTGGGACCCCTTTTCTATCAATGGCTAAGAGAACAAAATATAATATTAGAATATGTTAGCAATTTTAGCAAAATAATGAATATATTAAAAGATAGTATTTCTTTTCTTTTTTTAATTTTTTATGTATATAAATATTTTTTTAGGATAGATTTGGGATGGACTATGTGAATTGTGATAAATAAACCCTAAGGGTAAAAGGGTGGGTAGCTATCTCGGCAAAGGTATGGGAATGAACAAAATTATAGTTCAAAGGATTGGACGTAGATATCAATTTTTGATTGATTTAGATGGTATTTACCTGTCATGTTAACTGTAACCCCCTGAGACTATGAAATTGAAGGCACAAAAAATTTGTAAACCAACCGACACACTGGCTTGTATATTTATGGAAAAAAGTTGGGATGTTTTTATGGTTTTTTTTGTTTTTAGGGATTGTTTGTCCTTTAAAAAATCAATAAAACTTAACCCAAAAAAAAAAAAGAATATAGGAAAGAATAGGAAAAAAAAAAGAACTAGACAGAATGGTGCCCCAATGGAGTTTGTCAAGCTGCTAAAGACTTCCAAAATATAAGAAGGGAGGAAAAGGGAAGGAAAAACCTTGGCGCCGATTAATGATAGGGCCCAATGTTGGCAGATGTTCTTGGGGAAATTACCAGGGGAGGGAAAAGATTGATGGATGGGAGGTAGGATGACGATATATCCGAGTTTATACAAGTATACTGGCGATGAGAAATAACACTACCAAAGGAAGATTCATATTAGATTTACCAAAAAATCCATCAAAACACAAATAGCTGCAAGTGGTAAGAGAAAAAACAAGTGAAACATAAAGGGCCTAAGAGATTTGTCGGTTTTTACAAACCAAATACCCAGAAGATGTGAGAGAGATGGAGAAGAGGAATACCGTTTTCTGACTAAAACCGTACTGGGAAAGATAGAAGTGAACTATACGTATGGTCAGATACCAGGAAGGCGATTTAATTTTCCAGTGTGGGGCAGAGCAGAAGACATAAGAATTTGATTCAATTGAAAAAAAGCAGAACTTTTTATGCCCAGAATTTTTTGGGGCGCAAGAAGAAGACAGGAGGTAAGAGAAGGGACAGGTCTCATTTAATTGAGTTTTATGGGAGGAACACCCGAGCGACCTGAAAAAGACTGAAAGCGCAGGCTGCAGGTGGACAGCTATCTGCCTTGCCCTACCACCCCCGCACCATTGGACCAGTAATAGAACAAACTAAGAACGAGCAGAGTCCCACAGTAACTGTTAGATCCCAAATATCAAAAGGCATTAATCATGAAGGAAAAAAATAAATTGATTAGCCCAATGAAACTATAAATTGGACTCAACTCAGCTGGGTTAAAAGAAGGGAAAACCTCTTCATAAATTAGAGAAATTAAATTTGTGATATTAAGTTGCCTACAACGAAGTTCATATTTAAAAAACCAACCCAGCGAGCAAGTTCGTTTAATTAACAAACCCAACTATAGGAAAATTAAGTTACTTTCTTCCTCGAGAAACCTCCAGACTGTTAAAGATAGAGGAGTGGTTCTTTATATTAAAGAGGATATTCCAGCCACAAACTGAATCTACATGAATTGAAGACCTGCAGGAGTATTAATGTGGGAAATAACGGATTAATAACTAGGAAAAATACTCCTTGATTTGCAATTTATGCGTCCGAATGATTAAACAGGAAGCATTTTTATAAAAAACTAACTCATTTTTGGAAATTCAATCTTAGATTGGAATGATGGTCCAATATAATCTATGATGGGGGATTTTTAATGGGGAATTGTGGACAACCCCCAAATTGGACTACACCATTAAACCAACGACAAATAAAACAACCATAGAAACACGTTCTCCCCTAAAATCCCTTTTTTAAGAATGATTTAGGCGATGAATTAACCTTAAAAGGACTATTGTGGAAGAGAAAAGAAATTACTGTTTAACAGCTAAACCCAAATATACTTTTTTTACGGTCTAATAGGCATTTATGCACTGAAGTCCAAGATTAGGTATGATTTGGATCTCAACAAGAATTAATATACCACTATACCAAGAAACAAGTATTGAAACAAATACGTTGGGGCCAGACCATAGCCCAATGACAATTAAAATGCGAAGGTTATCCAAAATAAAAGATCGAGATGGACATTAAATAACACTATTTTAAAGCGAGAAAGATTTATTACAATGGATGGAGAAGGAATTAAGCCTTTTTCTTTAAAGAAAACAAAAAAGAGGATACTTCAATGCAGAATGTTTGATACATGAAGGACAGTATATGCTAGAGGTTGATATAGATTATATAAGAAAAAGAATATTAGGGGAAAAGACAAGCCTCCAAGACCTCTGGAAGCATGAATATAAAAGACTTGAAAAAGAATTACAGAAAATGCCACAGATAAAAGATATTAAATTAGGAAAAACTGGATGCTAATTAAGCATTAAAATGGAATTAATAGCGGAAAGAAGAATTGGCACAGAAAATCAGAAAACTTTTTAAACAGAATTATTTTGAAGATTGGCCAAAGTAAACAGGTAGCATGGCTAGCATATAAATGAGAAAGGAGAAGGAATCAAAGAAAATATTGAAACTAACTAGATTGCATCAAGGGCCAAGTTATTGTCGGGTAATTAAGGAGAAAAAAGGAAAATTTATTCCCAAATACTTTTATGGGCAATGTATATAACCAAGAGAATATTTGATGAGATAACATTAAAACGTATTCAACAGAAACTGTAACTGCCAAGATACATCCTAAAGAGACCTGCAAAGAAATGTTAGAAAGTAATATAACAATGAAGAATTAAACGCAAGCATTTAAGAGAACGAAAAATAATGCCGGAAAGCACCGGTCCAGATGGCTTCCGGTCAGAATTCTATAAAAAATTTCAAGAATCATTAAGGACCCACTCTTAAAAGTTCATGCAATGAAGTTATGTTAAAGAGATGTGATACGCCCGAGAAACCGGATGGAACAAGAGGCTTATTATGTCAGTACTTCCGAGAGAAAAGAGGACTGACCGCTGCAAATTTAAGACACTATTAGACCCAAATTTTTTATTGGAATGCAGATTTATAAAATCCTTTTCTTCCAATACCTTACAGAAAAGACTGAAAAAATATTTACAATAATTTTATTCACCCAGCATCAAAATGGATGTTCTTGCCCAAAGAGAACAAATTAGAGACAATATGAGAGTAATTTTTGGAACACCTTGGAATACTTATTGAGGCTCACTCCTTGAGGAACGCCAAAAATGGCTTTGATAATTTCTAGATGCTCAAAAAGCTTTTGACCAATGTTGAAACTGCGAGATTTATGTTGTTACTGTTTTGAACAGATGGGTTTGCCAAGAAAATTTATTCAAGCCAATAGAGCCATATATATAAACATGACAGCAAATGTAATGATGGATGGGAGAATTTACAGATTCTTATTAATATAAGAAAAGGCACAAGACAAGGCGTTGTCCTCTAATCTCCTATTGTTATTCGTATTGACTTTGGAAGTTGTTAAATAGAAATATTAGGATTTGATAAAGTATAAAAGGGAAGAAAATTTAAAAAAAGAAGAATTTAAACTACCAAGCTTTTGCTGACGACTTTAGCTTTTATATCTGGAAGGACCCCGTTAGAAACGGCTCCAAAAGTTATTGGGGAAAAGATTAGAGACATACCGGTTGGATGGCTGGCTGAGACTTAAAACACAAAAAGATAAAACACACAAGAGAAGTGTGTAAATAAAAAATATGTATTTGAACACCCAAAGAGAAGAACTGACAGATCTTTTGGAAAATTCAAGTTTTACACAATAAGCGTTAAGTATCTGGGGAGTATATTTTGACGGCAAGATGATTAGCACAAAATTAAAAAGAAAATTAATTTTATACTAAACTCAAACCAAACAAGGATAATTTATAGATTTGAAGAAATGGGGATAAACTTGCAATTTCACTTAATAGGGAGGAATTTCAACAATTAAGCATTGAATATTTTTCTACCTAGAATTTATTTTCTCTTCAAACAATACCAACTTAGACTTGGAAAAGATTATTTTGAAGATTTTAAATAAAATTATGTTAAGTTTATATGGGCAAGGTAAAAGAGCGAGAATAAGTAAAGCTTTTACAAGATGCTAGAATTAGAGGAGGTTTTGGCTTGCCTAAATTCGGCGAAACTGTATTACAAGCTTGCAAGTTTGATGTTGGGAGTCAAAGATGCGATAACATTAAGAAAACATAGATTGGTTGGAACATATAGCAAGGCCATTTGATTTACTGTTGGGCTGGCATGCTTTTCTATGGTACAAGGGAAACTAAAACACAGGGTGTATTTTAGAAGACATTATATTACGAGAGGTCTTTAGTGCGGTTAAATGGCGAAAGATAAAAAAAACAATGTTATTTTGAAAATTCCAGTTTGTGTTTATCGACAATTTGAAGCATTTTTCCTATCCTTATGAAAAATTTATAAAAAGGAACAAAACAGTTAGCATATGCGGGAATTGTTAGATAAAAAAGGGTGGACTTAAATCGATTCCAAACTTTAGAGGAACAAATACGGTATAAAGATGAATTGTTTTCATATGCGCAAATATCATTCAAGATATGATGAAGATCTTAAAAATGGAAGGATTTTATATAAAACAGACTGATTTATGATAAGATATTGATGGTACTAATATGACAAGTGATTAAAAAAATTATATGGTTATTTTTATTGGAATTAACTTAGAAGAAGAACAAAGTTTTAAAGGAAAACTATGATTTGTTTGGGGAAAATTTTGGGATATAGGATTGATTAGAGAAAGGCAAAAAATTATTGTCTCAAATTATAAAATGACACATTGTCAACAGCATTATAAAGAAAAAACTTGTAAAGATGTTTTTACCACTCGCGTTCCCCGCGAACCAAGAAATAGCAAGAATGTTTAAGAATATAAATCTGAAAAATGTTGGAAATCGTCCACCAGATACCTGGCTCATACTATCTATATGTTGGTTGGAAACTTTGTGAGGAGGCTAGATAAATACTGGACTAATTAAATTCAACATATGGTTGGGAAAAAATGACAAAAAGAGAAACACGTATGGGACTTGAAACCAGAGAACTTTTTTTATTGGGAAATTTCTACCTGACACATATAATAAAGAATTGATAATATTTTTGATTGTAATGTATTAACAGGCGGCTAGGATTGATATTGCTAAAAATTGGAAGAATTGGGAGAAAATACCACACAGGAAGAAAAAATTATTTAAGAAAATATTAGAATGTCTTGAGAATGAGTAGATGACATTTGAAATTAGAGAGTAATGAAGATAAACAATTTTATGAAATTTGGATCTTGTTACCAATGGGCTAGCATGATAAGATAAGATAATAGAATATTAATATTTTATAAAGAGTTTTTTTTCTTTTTTTTTAGATTAATTTGTTATGATTATTACTTGTTATAGAATAAAGTGTTTAAAGTATTTGAAGTATCCATAAAGAATGCAAAGATTATGTAAATCAGGATAATGCAATTGATTAATAGTTTCAAATTGTTATTGAAGTCATAATTATTGACACTATTAAAATGAATGCACGAAAACTTGATGAACCAAACCAGAACACACCGGTAAGAACTATACGCAGAATAAATTGTTTTTTATGTTATGGGTGAGTAATGTTTGTTGTTAAAAATAATAAAATCTTTATAAAAAAAAAAAAAAAAAGACCGGATCTGAGGATACTGCTCATAAAGAAGAAGTGAAAGCTGAAATTAAGAGCCTGAAACAGAGGAGATGGCCATCGAAAGAATTTGTTTGGGAATTCCAGAGAGTGATGGGAAGACTCTGTGAGATTTAAATTTCTCAGTTTGAAATAAAGAAGATGCTCTGAACAATTCAAATAATTTTTTTAAACTTTTGCAAAGGCTGGTCTCTTTGTGCTCATATGGTCAGAGTCACAGAAGATATTTTACATAGAAATAAATATGTTTTTAAGGTTACTGCACCTTAATGGGTGCACAATCTTCCCATCAACTCAAACCGCTTGACAGTGGCAACATCCTGGTATTGTTAGCATTATTTTTAGTATGACAGAGATCTCTGTGACCTGTCAACTATCTTCCTTTGACCTGCCAACTTACTCTCTTACTGGAAATGTGGTAAGACTTATATAGCTTTATCATTTCCTTTCAGTGAGTACTCTTATACAACTTCTCATTAGGGATTCTTAAGTTACATGGAGGCTAAATATGGTGTTACATTTGCTTAGCTCTTTACAGGAATAATTTGCCATGCTTTGCATGGCAAAGCTGCAGTTGAAAAGCAGGAAAAAAGAACTCTCCAACTGCTGCACACCCGCATGCAGCCTGCTCAGCTGTCCGGGCAGCTCAGCAGGTCGTAAATTGCACCCACATGACTCACGCATGCGTGCACGACACAGAGCAACAGAACCAGTAGTTATACTGGTAGGATACCATCCCTGCCTATTGTACAAGGTCTTCCCACTACATGAGCAGGAACAAATGCATAGGCATATAGCCCAAGAAATAAAAACCATGTAGCCAGTATATTTGTCTTATGAACACCCTAGCTAGTTTCCTGATCAGGCTGTGCAGTGGGCTTGCTTTGAAAATAAGTCAATCATGGCCCAAATGACTGAGTACTTGCCCACTCTCTGGAAGCTCAGCTATAAAATCCATTGTGATCTCTTCCCAGGGCCGGCTCAGGTCTGCCACTTACTGGAGGAGGTCTGCGGGTTTCCCAGGTATTTTCTTTATGGCAACAAATGTGGCACAGCTTTTTACATTGTCCACTACATCTATTTTCATCTTGGGCCACCAGAATTGCCTCCTGGTTAAGTGCAGGGTTTTCAAGTCACCAAAATGTCCAGCAAATTTGGAGTTATGGCTGCACTGCAGGACTGGAAGTCTCAAGCTAGTGGGGACATACAGTTTGGCCTCCTTCCATGCTAGTCTGTCATTGAGGATCAAGGTGTTTTTGTTGTCATTGAACCACGGATCTGCCAGGAGCACTATTTTCAAGGTCCTTGTCATTGGGTCTCCTCTGGGGGTGTCTCAACATCTGGCTTGGCCTCTGGTGGTGTCTTGAGCCACCAGTTGAGAGGAAGGGATGATGGCGTGGATTATTTCTTCACAACAGCGAGCAGGTTCTCTCCTCCCCCCACCCCTGGGACATATTTTAATTTGAAGTTGAACCTTTTGAAGTACTGTGCCAAGTCAACTTGTTTGGCAGAAAGTTTTGGGTTTTTTTTTGAGGTCGTTAGGTTTTTGTGATCAGTCCAAACTTCAGATGGTACTTGGCTTCCCTCTAGGAAGTGCCTCCAGGTGAAGAGGGTCCATTGGACTACATATGCTTTCTTTTCCCACACTGCCCACTGCCTTTCAGTGTTGGTGAGCTTTTTGGAAGTATAAGCACAGGGTTGTAGCTCTGGGTGTTGGTTTGTAGCAGCTCTGCCACTATCGCCGCATGACTGGTGTCTGCCTGGACCATGAATGGCCATTTGGGGTCAAGGTGCTTGAGGATGGGCTCCTCTATGAAAAGTTTCTTTTGCTTTTCCAAAGCATGCTTGCAGTCCACAGACCAAGCCAAGGGCTGGCCAGGTCATGGTTTTGGAGGAGTCTCCCCCCATCTTCAATAATTCCAATCAGGGGTAGTGCCACCTCAGCAAAGGTCAGGATGAACTGTCTGTAAAAGTTGGCAAACCCAAGGAAGCCTTGAAGTTGCTTGCAGGTGCATGGAGGGTACCAGTCTAACATTGCTTTTACTTTTCCCTTGTTTGACACTTGGTAGTCTAGATAGTCTACAGAGATCTTGTGGAACTCTCATTTTGACAGCTTTGCATATAGTTTAGCTACTAGGAGTTTCTTCAAGAATTGGCACACTACTTTAATCTGTTTTCCAGTGTTTCACTGAATATGAGAATGCTGTCCAGACAGACTAGGACACCCTTGTAGAGGTGCTCATGTAGCACCCCATTAATTAATTACATGAAGACTGCGAGGGATAGTCCGCCCCGCAGACTGTAGTCTGAATGGCACTACTTTAAACTGGAAGCTGCCTAACAGACAGTTGAAGGCTATCTTCCATTCATTTCCCTCTCTGATCCACACCCTATAGTATGCTTCTCTTAGGTCTTGTTTGGTGAACATTTCCTCTTTCACCAAATAGCTTAGCATATCCTTCATCAAGGGCAGGGGGAACATTAGTTCATCTAAAATCCACACAGAGTTTCATCAACCTGTCTTTTTTTTTCTTTGAAGAGTACCGGAGCGGCCACCCTAGATTTGACTGATTGAATGAATCCTCTGGCTTAATTGGTGGTGATGTATTTCCTTAGCTTGTCCATTTCCCCGGTGGTCATGGAAAACATCTTTGGCTTTGGTAACTCTGAAGGTGTATTATGGATTTGCTCTTCAAATGAACCCTGAACAAGGAGCTGAATGAGGAAGTCCAAGCAGAGAGCACCGGTGCCCAGGTGAGTACTAGTATATAAGGGGTATTTAGTTAAGTTTCACTGGGTGGTCTGTCCCTCCTTGAACAATTGATGGTGATGTGTGCATGACTGGGTCTTCCTTTTGGAAGTGTAGAGTGGTTTCTGTTAAAGGAAATAGTTAAAGGAAGGAGTAAAAGTCTTGGGTGGAATATGGGCCCCCAAAACAGAATGATGGTTAAGGATCCTGAAAAAGAGATTCCTTCTAGTACCCCTCTTCCCATCTGGGGAGGTTATTATGTCTATAGAAGGAGGTGACAATGCTTAGAGACAGGTAGTAAAACTCCTGTGATGAATGAAAATTAAGAACACTGGGTATAACTTTGCACAAAAGTGAAATGTTCATGAAAACAATTAGGAAGTGAGGTTAATCACTGCTGTTATGTGTGATAGGAAGAAAGGAAACTACAGTAATATCTTGAGATAAATCTTGAAGATTTATCAGTCCTAAAAATAATGGTTTATTATTCTTCCCACCCGGGGTTTAGCAGGTAGTAAAAAGTAAAAAAAAAGGCCTATCTAAACAGGAAGACATAGATATTTTGCCTTTGATTAATGTGTTGTGATCTCTGTTAAACATTCCTAGATGTAATGATCTATAATAATAGCGTGAAGTGAATGCGATTGAACTGATTGAGATATGTTGTTGACTTGAATTGGGAGTGTGGAAAATGGATAGTGGTTAGGACCCAAAATCACATTTTGATTAAAGTCACTCCCTTTCCCATTGCCCGAAGAATGCGCTATGGATGCTCATAATGGTATGTTTGCATGAAAGTGTCTATGTGTAATTATTTCCCAAAAATCTTCTGGGAGGATGTGATAATAGAACACAAATTGTTGTTTAAGAAAATTGAGCTTATTGGCTTGTAAAAAGTTCCCTGAAATAATTATGATGATTGTTTTAAATAGAAAAATGGAACTTTATATATGTGATATTGGTTCGAAAGAAAAGTCTGATTGTTGTACAACTGTGAGTGTGTGATAGCCCTGAGGCTCTTAAAGCAGAGTGTTCCTGAGACCTTTGTGCTGAAAAGTGGTGAGGCTTCAATGTTGTTGCTGTTGTTGTTAGGGCAAAGGTTATGATAAATACCCCATGGTGGGAAAGATATTTATGGGAAATATATGTGCTTCAATCGAGAGGGGGGGGTATTTTGTTAAGAGGAATAGAGAAAGGAGGGGAGACTTTTGTGTAGTTGAAATATTTTCCCTTCCTCTACCCCCTTCTGTCAGCTTGTTGTGCAAGGACTTTTGCTTTGAAAGAAGCAGAAAAAAGGGGGTGGGTGAGGCTTGTAGGCTGCTCATTTTACACTTTTTTTCTTTTCTTTGCTGAGAGGGAGGAGTATTGCTGGATCTGAATCTGAATCTGAATCAATATGTTTTCTTTCCTTCTCTGAAGTGTGATTTTGTTTTTAGCTTGTTCAAATATATATTTCAGAGCAGTGACCCCAAATACCTGAAGTGGATGGTTGCTTTATTTCTGAGGGTTTTTTTTTTACACCTTTTATGGTTTTCGTGTGTGTGCATTTTAAATACATACTCTGGAACATTGTTTGTTTGAAAAAAATAGAGAGGAATTAGGAACTACAATATGTAGCCAGCGGGATAAATATTTATGCTATTTTGAGACTAGTATTACCTGGATAAAGGAAGGCTTTTGAGGATTTTAGCCCAGAAGTGGGAAGGCAAAAGATAGTTGGTGGCTTAGTGGGTATTTCTTTGGGGAAGGGATTGCTTCTCAAGGAAGAGATGGACTTTTGGTCTGGTTAGCTAGAAAGTATTTTGAGTTGGACTTGTTCATCATATGCCTTAAATTTGCATATTTGTAGTTCTGTGAAGCGTGAAACGATAGTTTAGCTGACTTAGAAGCCAGGATGGCAGCAGTAAAATGTACTGTGTATGTGAATATGTGATTCTCCTTAAGTGAGGACATTACAGTATTTGTTGATGATACAGAGAAAGTTAAAGTTCTCCTGTGTGAGGAGTTGAGGATGGCATGGCCAGAGTATTGCTAGCTAAAACATAGACTGGGGAGAAGAAACCAGTAGCATTTTTGTAAAAATTGATGGATCTGGCAGTGGGTGTGTTTGACCTTTGTGCATTCAAGCAGTGGCTCACTAATGTTATTATGATGTAGTTATTCCAAGAGAACTGGGTTCTCTTAATAGATAGGAATTTGGATCCAGCAGAGTATCTGTCAGACCACAAGTTGTGTGGAGTTACATACTAAAAAGTAGAAGAGTTTTATAGAGAAAGGAGTTAATTTATTTATTGATGTATTGTCCTGAGTAAAGAACAGAAAAAGGAATGCATTGGTTAATAGAGACATTGATGAAGTTTTGGAAGCAGGAAAGTTTTCATCTGAATGATCTGAAGATAAGCAGATTTCATAGAAGAGATTATCATGTTGAAAAAAGGCATAAATGAGTTGTTGAATTTCTTGGAGCAACAGGGCCTTAAAGTTTCAAGGAAAAAATTACAATATATAGAACCTGAGGTTAAATACCTGGGACATCTAATTAGTCATGGAAGTGGAGAAGATAAATCCAGAAAGGATTGAGGGGATAGTTAGACAGCCCCTACTGAAGAATAAGAAGGAGGTTTGGGAAAATGGATGAATGAATGGAATACTAAGAGTAAATATATATTACTATGAAGAATATAATATAGAGAGAATGAATAAATGAGTGAACTTATTTGGGAACTTGTATTAATACATTATATGAAGAGAATATATTTGTAGGGACATGTAAATGATAGCCATGCAAGTGGAGAGAATTTATACACTGTATACAAATAAAGAAAAGAGTTATGTGGAAGCAGATACTAGGGTTTTGGTCATTTGGCCATTCCAATGAATACAGGTAGATTATACTGAAATTCCAGCAGTGGAACATTGAAATGTGTATTTCACCATATAAAGTACTGTTTGGAATATCATACCTGGAAATTCCATACTGGGGCACTAAAGATTTTTTGTAAAGAACTGTATACTTGGGTTCTCCTTTTCTTTATCTCACTTCAGGAATAAAGGACTGCTAGTTCAATTTGCTATCTACAGAGATCACCTCCCAAATTTGCTGTCCAAAAATTCCAACCTGATGACTGGATAAAAAAAGCTGAGCAAATAGACAAGCTCCTTGCCAAGACCTGGGACAGGTCTTGCTGAATCCTGCTGACCACTGAAACAGCAGTCTGGACAGACGACCCTCTGAATGACAGTGAAGCAAGGCACATAAAATCCTTTTCAAATTACATCTTAAAGTTACATATATGCTTAGTTTATGGAACATTGGGAGATTGAGTTGCTTATTTGGCTGGGAGTAATAAACTTTTATATTGTGTTGTCAATTTTATTGAGAAAAAGATAGCAGATTGGTGTAGACGATGGCTGTGGTAGAAGATGGAAGAAGTGTATGTAAGTCCCCAACAACCAGCTGTAAGTTTTGACATATAAACTACAGATGTAAGATGGGAGGGGGCCTAGTCCATTTATAACATTGCAACATGAAGTTGATAGTGATAGTGGTTAGTGCTTTGTGTAGGGTAAGGATGGAGGCTTTTGATGTATTGCCTAGTTATCCAATGACATGGCAGCAGCGATGTTTCCATACTGAACCCGACAGTGAATATTGTCAAGTACAAACACCACTGACACTAATTGAATCCATAGTTGAGATAAGATCCACCTTGGATGATGGATTACCTTTAGGTAGATATCCAAAGTGTAATTGCAAATGTGATGCACTCACATAGGAATGTGTTATGAAGACTGGAAGCTTTTATAATCAATGTGTTGAATTATATGATACTTGTTCACCTTCCTATATGGAATTTAAAATTTTGGAGGAAGGACTATTTTTGCCAGTATATTGAATTAAGAAGTACTCAACTGAAGCTTATGTTTTTGTGCAGAGACCTTCCATTTATATGGAGAAATAGATGTACAGTTGGATACTTTCAAGATCCTAAGGCTCCAATTAGAGCCTTGCAATTTCACTAGCTTATGATTTTGCAAAATATAAGTGTCTGGGAAAAGAAACAGGATAAGGATATATAATCCTTTACCTACTGAGGATATGTTTTCTTGTACTGAAATAGAAGAGATAAATGCAATGGAACAAATGTTATACCTGGATGGTAGTTTATATTTTTTGGCTTATACATTTGTAACTGCAATAGGAGGAACCTATGCGATATGCTATATGGTGACAGGTATGGCAGTAGCGAATTCCAAGAACATAAGCAAGTAAATAGAGTTATATTATGATATGATGAACGATAGTCTTTCTAATGGTGTTAGATTGTTTTAGGATACACAGGAGAGACACAAGTATAAAGCAATGTATGCCTACTTGTAAGTTTTTAGTTTGTTGTAGTACGGTCATTAAGCCTAAGAAAGTAGCAGGAAAACGCTTAAGCCAGCAAGAGGTTCGGCTTATATTAAGGGAAATAAATTAGGATCATTCCCAGGTGTAAAATAGTATCAAAAAGAGAGGTTGGATTGTTATATTTTGCAATTATATATATTGCAAGTTACACCTGAGAAAATGAAGAAAAGAAGAGATCCAATATGTGACCTTTTAGAATGATTACTGGACAATTATATAACTATCTAACAAACATGTTTTGTAACTTGTTATGTTTTAAAATGAATGTCAGATTTTTAGTTGGAACATGGGGGTTGTATTTCTTGGGGTTAGGACATATGTGGGAGATATTGGGTCATAGTGACCTGAATGGAACTGGTTAATGATCCATTGTGTTTCAATGGACATAACAGGAAGAAGCCATGAGAACAAAGTCAGGTTTCCAAGTGATGAAATCCATTTAAAAAGGAAAGAACAAAGTCCATCTTCAAAAAAAGATTTCTTTTATTTAGGAAAGCATCAAATTGTCAAAGTCCATGGTAATTCTAGATCTAACACAACCCGGAATTATCCCACAATATTACAAGTTAGAAACAACCCCCCAAAGTCACATTCTCCAATAGAAATAATTCAATGTGGCTTGATGTTATAATCTCCACCTCAAGGGGTACGAGCATGGACAGCTCATTTCCCACAGGAAGAAAGATTCAAAACCAAAACACTCTCTTTACCTCCACTCCTTCCCCCCTTAGGAATGTGTCAAACCTGAAATCCTTCCCCCCATGACTACCACAGTAAAAATAAGAAAAAGAATATATACTAAGACTAACTAAAATGGCTACACTTACGTCAATTTCGGGATTGACAGGCTGCCCTCCCTCATTTGAAAAGAAACCCCTACAATGACATAAAATACACAAAGATTGAAATTAGGTTAATCACAATCATACAATGTACATTTTAACCTCCTCTGCCACCCATAGAATTTGGTTTTGGATTGTGTGGATATTTTTCATGGAATTCCCCACCAATCTATCAGCATTTACTTTCCAGCTATTAACTCAAGTCACTTATGAAATTGGATAGCCTTTTCAATAAATTAAATATTGCAACTCCCCCCTGAAAATCCTAGAATCCAAAATTTTCTTAACTTCATAATATTCATGCCCTGTAATTAGCAAAGGCTTCCAGGGTGCATGTTCTGCTGGCCTCAAGGAAGAATCAACAATCGGCTTTAATAAACTACTATGAAACACTGGATGTACCTTCCCCAATAACTTAGGGAGATTAAGTTTCACAGTTACTGGGTTTATTACTTTAATTATCTGAAAAGGCCTTATAAATTTTGGACTTAATTTTCTAGAAGGTAAATGTAACTTTAAATATTTAGTTGACAAATAAACTTTATCCCCCACTTTAAATTGTGGCTGCTGAGAATGGTGTTTGCCAGTTTGTATTTTTTGGATCTGTGCTGCCTTATTCAACACAAAGCCTTTTTTGTGTTTTCCCAAGACTCTGCAATTACGTCCATCCACTCAGTTAGTGATATGGATGGAGGGGTAGTCCCTCAGCAATTCAGGCATGGGAACGAATTCCATCCCAGTACTGATTTGGAAAGGTGTTAAACCAGTACTACTATATACAGCATTATTATAAGCAACCTCTGCAAATGGCAGCAAATCAGCACAATTGGTTTGTTGATAATTTACATAACATCTCAAATATTGTCCAATATTTGTGCATGGAAACCTGAACTCAAACCTTGAGAGGATCCATTTTTTTTAATGAATGCCCTCCAGAATTTTGCAGTAAAAACTGAACCCCTTTATCAGAAATGATTCTGCAAGGCACTCCATGCAATCTATATATATGATTCACAAAGATTTTGGATAATTTCCTGGCTGATGGTAGACCTTTGCATGGAATAAAATGAGCTTGTTTGGAAAATAAATCCACTACAGTCCAAATTACTGTGTACCCCCCATTGTCAGGTAAATCTACGACAAAATCCATCCCTATCTCCTCCCAGGGGTGGGAGGGCTCTGCGACAGATTGTAATAATCCTGAAAGTTTTCCTGGTCTGGTTTTCCTTGTGGCACAAGTGGCACAACTCTTTACATAATCCTCAATGTCTTGCTTCATTCTTNCCATACTGCCCATCTTTGCTCTGTATCTGTCAGTTTTTTAGACACATACTGTGTTTTTCCAACAATACGGCCTCCACCGATAGGAAGCCCCACCATGTTTTATTGGCATAAAATCAAATTAAGCCCCTCCCCCCCAAATTAAGGCCTATATTAAACATGCGAAATGTGGGGGGAATGGCGGGGGGGCTTGCCGTTAGGAAGTACTTTTGTTGCTTGCCCGAATATGGTGCTGTCTACGTTGGTGGGGCACTTCATATTGGGAGACCTTCCGCCACCGTTGCTTTCCCTTCCCTCTTGCTGCTGCGGCATTAGAGCAACACCTCGCCATTTGGCGCAGCCACGTGTGGCCAGTCAGGGCTCCTCCCTGCAACTGGATCCCTGAGGAGACACTTGGCTTCAGGCGCTCCCGTTGCTGCCTTCCCTTTGCTTTTGAAGGTAAAGCGAATTATTTTAAAAACAACACCCTACTACAACAAAGCCTCTCCTGCCCGAGAGGGCAGCCCAATCCAACATGGGGAGGCGAATCTCCCGAGGCCTCTTCGGTTCCTCCCCAACTTCCCTACACTGTGCACCTCTGAGGTGCCAGTCCCTTCAGCCCAGCGAGCTCTTCCACCACAAAGAAAGGCTAGGCGGGCAGGCAGGTGGCTGTGGAGCAGCAGCAGTGGGTCCGAGCTGCTCGCAGCGGAAACAGCCACCACCCTTAGCCCAATGCAGGGAGAACGACTGAGGTTAGCACCTGCCAGCCCATCCTTCCTGCCTTTGGAGGCACCTGCACCAAGCGCCTCCGCAGCCAGCCTAGCCACGCTGCTTCTGATCAACTCCTTTGGGAGCATCCGCCAAGGGAGTCTTTGTGGCTCTGTTTCCCCTACCCACCCCAGCCGGTGGGTCCTCCTTTTGTGCGGAAGGCTGCGGGGGAAGGCGCTCACCCAAGAGGATCTCTCCCTCTCTCCCTCTATGGGGCGCCCAGCGCAGCTGACAGGCAGGCCCTCCTTCCTGGTGGCAGAGCTCTCACTAAGACAGCAAGCGCTTCCTCATCTGCCAGGGCCACGCCAGAGCCATGCGGGCTGGGCAGAGCAAGGAAAGTGAGCCACGGGTGCGTATGTGCCTCCTCGTGCTCCTTGTTCCCAAATCTCACCTGGGCAAGCAGCGCTTCACTTGCTCTGCAAAGCCGTGGCTTCCTCACCTCTCAGCAAGCAGGAGGAACTGGCTGCAGCCTCCTCCTCCTCAGCCACAGTGCAGAAGTTGACCTTGCGGGGAGAGAGAGAGGGAGAGGGAGAGATCCTCTTGGGTGAGTGCCTTCCCCCGCAGCACTCCATACGAAAGGAGGACCCGCCGGCTGGGGTGGGTAGGGGAAATTGAGCCGCAAAGACTCCCTCAGTGGACACTTCTGAAGGAGTTGGTCAGAAGCAGCGTGGCTAGGCTGGCCATGGAGGTGCTTGGTGCAGGTGCCTCCAAAGGTGGGAAGGACGGGCTGGAGGGCGCTAACTTTGGTAGTTCTCCCTGCGTTGGGCTAAGGGTGGTGGCTGTTTCTGCTGTGAGTGGTTCAGACCTGCTGCTGCTCCACAGCTGCCTGCCTGCACACCTGCCCTTTCTTTGAGGTGGAAGAGCTCACTGGGCTTAAGGGACAAGCGCGTCAGAGGCGCGCAGTGTAGGGAGGTTGGGGAGGAACCGAAGAGGCCACAGGAATTCGCCTCCCCACATGGGGTTGGGTTGCTCTCTTGGGCAGGGGAGGCTTTGTTGTAGTAGGGTGTCATTTTTAAAATACCTTTGAAGGTATTTTCGAAAGTATCTTCAAATACCTTCAAATATCTTCGAAGATATTCAAAGCTTTATCTTCGAAGGCAAAGGGAAGGCGGTGATGGGAGCGCCTGAAGCCAAGTGTCTCCTCAGGGCTCTGGTTGCAGGGAGGATCCCTGACTGGCCGCACGTGGCTGTGCCAAATGCTGCGGCGTTGCTCTAACACTGCGGCAGCAAGGGAGAAGGGAAAGCAACGGTGGCAGAAGGTCTCCTGAACATCCAAGCTGTCGCCACCCGCCCACCCAAGGATGCAAGGGGGGGAATTAAGTCACCTCCGAAAAGACGGCCAAAGCGTTTTTTCGGGGATCAAAAAAAAAAATAAGGCCTGGCCTTATTATGTGAGAAACACAGTACATGCAGGGCAGCACTTGGTTTTGGAAATTCTTTTTTTTTTTTAATTTTTTTTACAACAAACATACAAACAAGACATAAAAACATAAAATCATCTTTCAATTATATGCATATAGTGTGTCAATTGATTACAATCTTTTATGCTATCCTTTTTTTTTGGTCATTACTCACAAGTTATATAAATTCTCACCTTGTCAATCTAACTTGTGCTTATGTATTTATCAATCATTAATCATTCATTTCACTAAACTGTTTTTCCATCATTTTATGTGAGATATTCTAAATTTCATTATAATTTAATCTTATACATTCATCCAATGGTTATGTATTTTATATTGTATTCTATATCAATCTATTAACTTTTTATTGTAAAGCTTCCTAATCTATTTCTTTACCATGTCTTTTTATCTAACCATTGACAAAATCAAAATCCCATAGTGCATATAAAATTGTTTATCTTCTGTTCTCTGATTTCAATATGTCAATTTACTCATTCAGCACAGTCATGATTTTTCTCGTTAATAATTTCCCTCCTGCAATAGGAATTTTTCATCTTTTCCAATTCTTAGCAAAACACAATTCCTAACCACTGTTAAGCACATTCATAATCAAATACTTCAAATTCTTTGCTGTATATTTTCGGTATACTTCCCAATAAAAAATTTCTTCCAGGTTTAAAATCTAATCTATATGTTTGTTTTATAATTTTTTCCAACTGCGTGTGGATTAATCGTCCAGTATCTTTTTGCATCCGAGCATGTCCACCAACATATAGTAATATGAAAAGCGCGAGGTTATCTGATAAACATTTCCAACAATTTGTATCCGATTTATTCTTGAACATTTGCACAATCCTCATGGGGGTAAAGTGCACCTGTAAAACATCTGTATGCAAATTTTCTTTAGATGGAGTTGAATTGTCCATTTTACTAATTTTTGAGACACATTTTTGCAATTTATCTTAAGGTCAATCCCATATCTAAATTTTTTCCCCCATGCAACATCGTACTTAACTTGTTCTTCTCTCTATTTAAAACCCAGCAAATGTTCGTGTTAGGAATATAAGTCATAACAGTATTTGGGTTAGAAAATATATACAAGTGTAATTGGGTGTGGTTTCCAAAAGCCATAAGATGGAGCCGAACCTGGGTTGTTTAGCCTTAGTTTCTAGAGAGTTTCCAGTGAAGTGAGTTGAATCTCTGTTTTCTTCTGTTGAAAAAGTATATGCCGTTCCTCCCCATTTTTCCTAATTGACTGCTATTTCTGGATTTGATGTAGTTATGTTTATGAACTTGTTTTTGAACCTGGAATTTGTCTGGATTGATTTGCCTTGGATAAAACGTGCCGTATATTTGAATACTATTGTTTTAACACTTTAATGAAAGTTAAGAACCCACATTTATGTACAGTGTATCTGTGTGCTGTGTGTGTATTATTCAAGACACTACTCTCAAATATGTCCTCCCTGATGCTTAGCTCATTTCCTAGACGGGATTTACATCAACATGTATTCATAAGTTTATTTAAATTACTTTTCATCAGTACCGTGTCAAAATTTATTAAAGTCAGTCAAGCTTAATTCATAGATACCTTCTGTGTTTAATATTATTATCATAATCTCTAGATTGTATTGTGCAAATACATAAAACAATTCATTTGTTACACGTTGTTCTTGCCAACACTTTGCATAAATTTAAGTTATCCCTTTTGCATTCAATATTCCACCATATCTAACTATGTGTTCCTTTTTATATATTATTGGATAGAAAAAGCTTCATTGGAGATAACATGGTGGAATTGATTTAAAATATATTGTTTATTTGTCTTTTTCCAGTTAAAAAAACAATGCTGTCTCACAATATAATGTCTTCTAAAATACTCTGCGTTTTAGTCTCCTTATATCAGAGGAAGGCAAATGATCAGCCTAGACAGCAAGATAGGGTCTTCTAAAAATTCAAAAAGTTTCTTTAATGTTTAAGGAGAAATGTTTTGGTAATGGTTCTATTTACTTAATGTTATCCCTCCTCACCACATACTCGGCCGCTGGTAATATAATCCGAAATTGGGAGAAAGCAATCTGCCTCCTTATCTTGCTCTTGATGAAAGAAGTTTAAGTTTTAATTTTGCTTATTCTTCCCCCTACCAAATGTATTTTATTTAGATCTTCAAAAAATTCTTTTCCTAATCTAATTGGAATTGTCTGGAATAAATATAAGATTCTAGGCATCTTAATTGTAGATATTCTCCCAATCAATGACAATTGTAAATTTTCTCATTTTATCAAATCTGTCGTAATCTGTTGTTTGAGTTTCAGATAATTGTCCTCCTTGAGTGTACTACATCTTGGTGTTAACCTTATTTGTGACCTGGATCCGGTTTTGGGAATTCTTTTGAAGTACTGCAGCTGCAGCCACATCACTGGCATCTGCTTGTACAATGTATGGCTTGACTGGGTGTGGGTGTTAGAGAATGGGTTCTTCTGCAAAGAACTGTTTTAATTTCTCAAACACTTTTGATAATCCATTGTCCAAGCTAGTGGCTGAGAAGGTTTTGGCTTTGCTGGAGAGGGGACTGTTTTTAGCAGTTCTGTCAGAGGAAAGGCTACTTCTGCAAAGGCAGGGATGAATTGTCTCTAAAAGTTGGCAAAGCCTAGAAAGCTTTGAAGTTGTTTGCGTGTCTGAGGTGCTTGCCAATCTAATACTACACTTACCTTCCCTCTTACCTTCCCTGAATCCATTTTAGTTCTTTCATTTGACACTTGATAGCTTAGATAATCTAGGAAAGTTTTATGAAATTCACACTTTGAGAGCTTTGCATTTATTTATTTATTTATTTATTTATTTTTGTCAATTGCTTACAAGATAATATGTACAAGTAAAAACATAGTTATGAATACATGGATACATATAAGAAAAATAAAAAAAATAAAAGAAACAATAGGACAGGGACAGTTGGCATGTCGGTGCACTTATGCACGCCCTCTACAGACCTCTTAGGAAAGGGGTGAGGTCAATAGTAGATAGTCTAAGGTTAAAGGTTAAAATTTTGGGGGTTTGGGGAAGAAACCACAGAATCAGGAAGAGTATTCCAGACATTGACCACTCTGTTGCTGAAGTCATATTTCCTGCAAGAGTTTAGGGGCTAACAATTTTTTCAATATTTTCCGCATTAATGTGACATGTTCTTCTAGTGTGTTGCTAAATATAAGAATGTCATCAAAATAAACTAGGACCCCTTTGTATAAATGCTCATGCAGCATCTCATTGATTAACTGCATAAAGACTGCGGGGGCTCCTTAGAGTCCAAAAGGCATGACTCTGAATTGAAAGCTTCCTAATGGACAGTTAAATGCTGTTTTCCGTTTGTCCCCCTCTCGAACGTGCACTCTATAATAAGCTTCTCTGAGGTCTAGCTTGGTAAATATTTTTCCTTTTGATAGGTGGTTTAATAAATCTTTCATGAGGGGGAGTGGGTAGATATTCTGCATGCAGACTGCATTGATCACATGAAAATCCATGCATATGACCCCTCCATCTTTTTATTGAATAACACAGGAGCTGCTACTTTGGATTTGGTGGGCTCAATGAACTCACGGGCTAAATTGCTATCAATGTATTTTCTCAGTTCAGTCATCTCCACAGATGTCATTGAGTACATCTTTGGTTTGGGCAGCTTGGCTCCTAGTTCTATTTCAATGGCACAGTCAGATTGTCAGTGAGATGGGAGGATACCGCATTCCTCCTCACTGAACGCTTCTGCCAAATTCTTGTGTTCCTTAGGAATCAAGGAGGGTGCCTGGTAATTGTTCTATTGCAGCCGCAACTGCTTCTGTGTGTTGTGGGGTAATTGAAGGCTGGCCTCTGTCCAGAGGAAATGGAGGCAGGGGTCCAACACCTATTATGATTTTTCTGTATCCATCTTCCCACTTGATTGTAAGGGCCCATTTGTCTAACCATGAAAACCCCAATATAACAGGCTCAGCAATTTTTTGGAGGAGGCTACAATAAATCAGATGAGCTCCCTATGGTTTCCCATCTTGAGCCTGACAAGTTCTGTTACTTGGGTGCAGGGGTTCCTCCAATTAAAGTCCCATTCATTTGTTCAAATTGAATGGGATGTGCTAAGGGTTTAATCTCTATCCCTAATTGCTCAACTATGGAAAATCCAGTTAGGCACTGGGTGAATCCCCTGTCAATTATTGCTTCTAATTCTCCCTGCTCCCAGTCTCTGGTATACTTAATTTGATCTTTACAGCAAAGGATGGATGACTCCACTCACCATCGGGTCACTCTCTGCCGGTGGTTCCTTGAGGGATTTCCTTAGCTGGAGGTTCCTCACCCTCAACTTAAGGAGGGGGAAATCACAATGGCTTGCCAGGAAAATCTGCTTGCGTCTGGTGGTTTCCTTGGTGTTCTTCTCCCTCTGGTTGCTGGAGTCAGTCAAGGCTAGGTGAAGGACCCAGTTATTTGGATGCCCTGTGACTGGCTTGACCACAATGATAGCACTTGATGGTACCCAGCAGCAGAGCAGGTGGCTACTTGGGAGGCTTAGCAAGCGTTCAGTGGCCCAGGGATCTCCTCGCTGGTTTCTCAGGCTGAGTCTTCCAATGCATCTCCTGATCCATCACTTATGGACAATGTGTACCAATCCTGTAACTATTCTGGTACTCCCCAAATGCCACAAGCTTTTCTGACTTTTTGTTCTATAGCTTCTTTGAAATAATGTCGGAGGATTCGATTGGGCCAGTGCCTGAGGTTCTCTCCTATTCTTCTAAAATCCCACACAAACTCCTTGGTTTCCTTGCTTCATAATGGTTTCCTTGCTTCATAATGGTTTCTTTGCTTCATTGTATTTACAACATCTTTGTTTTCATTCCTGTGGTACATGTCTTCAAATCTTGCCCTCATTAGCTTTATAAAAGGATAAGCACCTTCCAGTTCGGCATCCCCTTCATTGTGCAGTTGGGATATCCAGTCAGCTGCATCACCCTCATTCATCCTTTCCAAAATTGCAGATATTAAGTCATGATTGGACTAGTATTGATCTCCATGTTGATCAATATATATCCAGACTCTGTTGAGGAAAGTAAGTCAGTTTACTGGGAGTTCCATCAAAGTTTGCCCTAAACCTGGATGGCTGCATGACCACAAGAGGGGGAGGCTGCCCAGCCGGTGGTTTTTCTTGGGCTGCTGGTGGTGGGGTAGGGATCTATTACTGTGCTGGCAGAGGTTATTGTGCTGGGCCAGGCTGCTGAACTGGCACTAGCTGTGGAACTGGAACTTGTTACTGGATCAGCCCTGGTGTCTGGATGTGGACTAAGGCAAATTCTGGCGCTGACGTCATTGATATTGTACTTACCCCTGACCAGGATAAAAGTTCCAGGAGGAATGCATTCTGCTGGAGGCAGCATGAAAGCCTGCTGGTGAGGGTGGGCAGATGAGTGGCAAAGTGGTATTCAGCAGGTTCAGGCCAGTTCTGGTGAACTGGTAGTGGAAATTTTGAGCAGTTTGGAGAACCAGCAAATACCACCAATGATGAGATTTTACAGTATCGTTCCCCTGCAATGCCCACCAAGCCATGCCCACAGAACCGGTATTAATTTTTTTGGAATCCCACCACTGGGAGGTGGCTGTCTCAGTAGTATCCCAGCCCCAAGTGACATCTCCTGCCAGTTGAGTGGTTGACATTGGGCCAGTTGTCTGGTCACCTGTGGCTGAGTTGAAAGCTGATCTTGCAATGTAGCCGCTTCAGATCCAGGTTCTGGAAAAGTGAACATAGATTGAGTCAGGATACATCTTGGCTGGGCTGCCTGGGCTCGTGGGATGTAACTTCCCACCTCAAGACATTCTAATTTCTCTGGGAGACCTGTCAGTGACTGGCTTCATGAAGGAAGCAGCAGGTTCCAATTCCTGGAGTTGTCAAACTCTAAAGTCTCAATTCTTTCCATTCAGGACATTGCATGGTCCTCAGAGGGCTGGGTTCCATTCTGCATTCCAAAGCACTCTTTTCATGGTTCCAAGCGGCTGCAAAGTCTGTACTTTTGTTCCTTGGGTCAAGCACTTAGCTGCCATTCCAATCTGGCTGCTTCGATCGCTTGACTCATCTCTTCTGAAGGGGGAGGAAAAACCTCTTCTTGGGATGCCATTTCAATCCCCACAATTCCTTCATTCTTGATCATAGTTTTCTCCTTCATCTTCCCTGAGTCTTCATGCCACTCAGTAGGCAGGTTGGTGTTTGGGGCTTAGGACCCCAGTTAGCCCCCAGTTAATGGGAAGCTGGATGAAAATTTAGTTTGAGATTCGGATTAATGTCAGCATTCCAAACAAACTCCTAATATCCATTCAACACTCAGAGACAAAGTCCATCCAAGTCAGAATTTATTAAAGAAGTCATGTTGGCACATCTGGGAAACCCCAAATCTGAAGCTTCCTGGTTTTCTCTTCCACAAGTGAAAATCAAAGATCCATCCCCTACACCCATCAGTCCATCACATGGTCTGATCAAATGTCATTGAAACAGAAACCACTTCTTCGTTCAATTCCCTCCAGGTGCAGGATAACTTGACCTTGACTTATCATAAGAATGTTGTTTAGTCTAAATTATTACTAAGAATTCCCTTCTCCCAAATTCCCAGGCACTAACTGTGGCAGCCTAGAAGCTTCTACTAAATGTTCATGGCTAATAAAATATGGCTTCCATGGCCATGCCCATTCCCCTGGGCTTATTTTTGAGGTAGGGTAATATTAGATCCATCCCCAAAAAATAAGGGTTGGGCTAATTATTGGGGTGTGTTGTTTTTTGAGAAACATGGTAGGCAGTCCTCAACTTACAACTATTACTACTTACAACTATTATTACTAAATTTGAACTATGACCATTCAAATTTACATTGAAAAAAGTGGCATGACTGTTTTTCACACTTATGACTGGTGTAGCATCCCCATGGCCACATGATCAAAATTTGGCCACTGAAAAATACTTATGACATCTGCAGTGCCTTAGGATCATGTGATCATCTTTTGTGACTTATTGATAAGCAAAGTCAACAGGAAAGCCTGTTTCATTTAACAATCATGTTACTAACTTAAGGGCCTGTCACATAGGCTGACGGATGCAAAAAGTATGCAAAAAGGACACAGCGGAGACACATGCCGGACGAAAAATTTTTCCATCCATGTTATCGCTCTCAAAAGTGCCCCAAATTTGCAGAAACAGAAGCAGACAACAACAGAAAGGGAACGGACGGCGAGACGAGGACGTACGAGGATGTAAGCGATGCTCCACGGAACCTAGCAGATGGACAGGCGGATGGAGAGGGGATGGAAGGGACATTTGGCAAATCGCAGCTTCGGGGAGCACAGCCGAAGCGGACTGCAGCGTAAGGAGCGATGCAGAGCAGAATGCCGAGTGATAGCAGCGGCATGCATCACGGACGCCTAGCGGATGCCAAGAGCGTTCACTGCGCTATGCGGGAGGATGCATTGCACAGCCCCACAGATATAAGAAGGTGGCAGTCAGCAATGCCAGTCACCATTCAGAGGAAAGGACCGCTTGCGCAGACACATCTCCAGCCAAGCACATAGGGGAAGACAGACGGAAGCCTGTGCCATCTGCCTGCCAGCCGCTGGCAAGAAGGACATGGGCCAGCCATCCCACCCCCCTGGCCCTGACTCTGCTTCTGCTGGGGCTTCTGCTGCTTGGGCTGACTCTGCTGGCTGCTGGTGCTTTTTGGCGTGCTTGCTCCTGGTTGCTTGGGGCTTCTTGCTGGTGCTTACTCTGCTGCGGCTGCTCTGGTTGCTGCCTGGCTGCTCACTGTGCTGCTGGTGCTCCCTGGTCCTGCTGATTGCTGCTGGTGCTTACACTGCTGCTTGCGTTGATCTGGGTTCCTGCCTGGTAGCTGCTGGTGCTGCTGGTGCTGCTGGCTGCCTGCTTTTGCTGGCTACTGTCTTGTGTTGCTGCTGGTGGTGGTGGTGGTTGTGGTGCGGAAGGGCAGCCGTCCCCCATCTACAACACTAAAAGCCTGCTCATGATGAAAGGGCGCCTAAAAAGGCGCTGCGCAGAGGTGAGGAAGAGGCATAACGCAAGAGCGGGAAGACAAAGGCAATACTCCATCAAATGAGAACATAGAGGATGAGGTGAGT
>BHFT01021817.1:0-33695 GCA_004320025.1 Laticauda laticaudata
TTTTTATAGAATCTCCAGATTTTTTTTCATGGGTCTCCAGATTTTCCTTTATCAGGGGTTGGCAGGTCTGCAGACATCAGATCTGCCAGTCTCTTATTTTCTGGCTGATAGTTGAAGAACTAATTCTCACAATTGCTGCAAGAAGACATTAGCTCCCCATGGAGCACAAATTGACTATGGTCACTTTAGCCATGTAAGATTCTTAACTGCAATGCAATGCTCCATTTAAGCATCCGTATTTAATGAACAGTAAAATAAATATTAACCCACAAACATTCACATTAAAAAGGATAACATTTTAGACTTTACACACACTCTCTGCAACAGTAGAGATAGCAGAGAAATCTAAATAATCTCTTTTGTAGAAGAAATTTTATATAGAAAGTATATGGAGAATTGAGATTCCTGTCTTGCTACTAGGGCTGTTATCCCAATGAGCTGACTGTAAGGATCTATGATTTCAGTTTTCTTTTCTTAAAAATAGGGACATTGCCAGATCACAAACAACTTAATTAGATTCCTTTTAATTACTTTCTTTCATTTTTTCCAAAAATAGTCGATTCAATTCTTAGTCTAAAACAGTGGTCCCCAACCTTAATGGCTTGGCAGGCCAGCTGGGGGGGAGGGAGACAGGCCCGCTGCTTGTGCAAGTCAACCTGTGTATGTGCATGCCAGTCTGCCACTTGTGCAACTCAAATAGACCAGTAATAGGGAACCTGTAACACATTTGTCACACCACAACATTTTGGTTGACATGCAGCATTCACCAACATATGACAAACAGGGGTGGGATTCAAATTTTTTAACAACCGGTTCTGTGGGCATGGCTTAGGTGTGGCCAACTCAACATCACTCACATTGAGGCACGCATCTCCTCGCCTGGTGTCTCATGACTGTCTAGATGCTGCAACAGTTGTAAGTGTGAAAAATGGTCATAAGTAACTTTTTGCAGTGCCACTGTAACTTTGAATTGTCACTCGACACAAGCAAAGTATCAGCAAAGGAGGGGAAAAAAAATTCCAGAGAAGTTCCAGAGACAGGAAGTCTCGTCCTGCCAAGAATGTAATAAGGGTTAACAGAGAGGCAGTTTCTGTAAGCAACACCAGAATGTTTCCTTCCTGCCTTCCTTACAGGATTAGGCCAGTAATTTCTTTTAACAGCCAGTTCTCCAAACAGCTTAGAATAACAACCACTTCTAGCGAATAGGTGTGAACGTGGAGAATCCCACCCCTGACAACAACTATTATCTAAAGCATACCCCATTTTTGCACAACTTTTGGAAGCTGTGGGATGGTATGGGCCCTCTGGAGGTTGCTTGTACAGTCTCTAAACCTGCAGAAGTCACATGAGAACAGTCTATGTGCTTTGTGCAATTTTCAGAAGTGGCAGAGGTCATGGAAAAACTTTCTCCAAAGCTACTTCACGAATGAAGGCCTCATGCAACATGGATTAGCTTCAGCTAGGCAACTTAGGCAGCCCTGCTAACTCTCACGGTTCCGCGTGAGTCTCACGATTTTTTGTCATGTCTCACGGTCTCACGACAAGGCTCCTCAATCTCACGCCAAATTTAAAAGGCTTTTTTCCCCCCCAAATTTGGGGGTCGGCTTATACGCGCATAAATCTGATTCTCACACAAACGACATGACGCCACTTCTCAGATCACGCAATATCGATATTACCATACAGTCATATATACATACAGCACATTCCTTTTTTACTCTGGGCGCCTCCATTTTGCTTTTTCTACCACCGGATATAACACGCTCTGATTGGTTAGTTATTCACGTGACTGTGAATCTCACTATTTTTTATAGAATCTCCAGATTTTTTTTCATGGGTCTCCAGATTTTCCTTTATCAGGGGTTGGCAGGTGTGACTTAGGCCTATCAATAGTAAGAGAACACCACCTGAAGAGAAGCATTATAGGGCAGATTCTAGGAAGTGCTGGGCTAAACCTTGGAGAATAGTGTGAGACAGCCTTTTTGGATGGCCGCAATGGTGATTGAACTAAAGTTGAGGCCCAGNCTAGGAAGTGCTTGGCTAAACCTTGGAGAATAGTGTGAGACAGCCTTTTTGGATGGCCGCAATGGTGATTGAACTAAAGTTGAGGCCCAGGCCTGTACTTCAGACCCAGCTTTAGGCCTGTCACGAAGTGCCACTGTTCAGTATAGCCTAGATTAGGAGAGGAATAGATAATTTTTTTCACTTTTGTTTGGTGTTTTAAGTATGTATGTTTGAGAGAGACAGAGAGACAAACACACACACATGGGGGGGGGGCGCAGACAGACAGACAGACAGAGCTAGAAAGANACATGGGGGGGGGGGCACAGACAGACAGACAGAGCTAGAAAGAGACAAAGATGCCAGCAAAATTTGGCTTTTCCAGATTTTTGACGTGACAGGCTTGAAATGTTCACCATCACTGTGACAGACAATGCCAAGTATAACTAACATATGTTTTTCTTTCTTTATTTTACTTTACTATTACAATAAATAGTTGTCCAAGAAACAACTAGTCCTTGCTTGACTTTTATTAATGATGGGAACTTTGTTACTACTATATTACTATATTAACTTACACTGCTTTATATGTATTATTGAACATGTTCGGAAAGAGATAACATTTAAAAAGTGAGCAAAAGCAGCTTGAAATGGCTGAGCTGAAGGAAAGAAACATTGCTGTTTTTAACAGAACACCAGACAGTAAACCAACACTGCTGCCATGAAGAAATGAATCTATCATCTATGTGTTGTCTTAGTCCAAATTTCTGGCAAATGAGTATAAATGTTTGGCTGGGCAGACAAGTAATTTCAAATAAATCAAAAAGCACAGTTGGAAGAAACAACTAGGCGGAAGCACAGTTATCAAGTTTTATAGTCAAGACAGTTTATTAAGTTCTCAAGTATTACCCTCTCTTTAAGGAAAAAAATATCTAGATACAAAGGATTGTTAAATTCAAGTCTCCATTGTATTCAGTTCAAAAGGATTTTTGTTTCAGCTTATTTAAAAAAAATGTACACCAGTACAGATACAGATAATCAGATATAATCAGATAATAATAATATATCAATTATTAATTAATGATTAATGATAATCAGATAATCAGAGTTGGAAGGGACCTTGTAGGTCATCTAGTCCAACTCCATGCCCAAGCAGGAGACCTTACACCATTTCTGACAAATGGCAGTCCAATCTCTCCTTGAAGGTCTCAAGTGATGGCGCTCTCACAACTTCCAAAGACAAGCTGTTCCATTGGTTGATTGTTCTCACTGTCAGAAAGTTTCTCCTTGTTCAGTTTCCATCCATTATTCCTTGTCTGATCTACAGGCGCTTTAGAAAATAGCTTGACCCCTTCCTCCCTGTGGCAGCCCCTCAAATATTGGAAGACTGCTATCATGTATCATGTATAGCTAGTATTTCTTTAGGAAAGGATAAGAAGTTAAAATCTAGCAAGAGCTAAAAGCAGACAGATTAAAACTGAGGTTATTCTGCTTTATTCCAGGATTACTGAACCCTGCCTAGCTATGCTTGCAAAGCAAAAGGACATGCAAGTAGTCCTTGACATTTTTTTGCTTTAAAAAAACCATTCAAAGTTAGAACGGCCTTGGAAAAAGTGATTTACAACCTATCTTTGCATTTACAACTATCACATCAGCCTGGCAGTCACATGATTGTAATTCAGGTATTTGGTTACTCCACCTTGGATTTACGACTGGTTGTAGCCTCCAGCAGTCATATGATTGCAATTTGCAAACTTTCTAGTCAATTTCTGACAAGCAAAGACAATAGGGAAAACTGGATTCACTTACTGATCCCATGATTTAATGACCGCAGTAAAAATAGTCAAGTCCGGTCACAGGATGACTTGCTTTAGGCCATACCGACTTACCACAGAAGTTCCAGTTCCTATTGTGGTCATAAATAGAGGATTACCTGTATCATGTTTTTAGTCAGATTAAAGTGCTGCTTGTCAGTAACCGATTTCAGAAAATGACAAATATTTGGTAAAAGCCAACTTTATTCTTTTTAATAGATAACAGTTAACAAATAATCAGAGTTGGAAGAGAACTTATACGTCATCTAGTCCAACCCTCCGCCAAAGCGGGAGACCCTACACCATTTCTGACAAATGACAGTCTAATCTCTTCTTTAACGTCTCAAGCGATGATGCTCCCACAATTTCCAAGGGCAAACTGTTCCATTGGTTGATGGTTCTTACTGTCAGAAAGTTTCTCCTTATTTCCAGATTAAATCTGTTCTTGTTCAGTTTCCATCCATTATTCCTTGCCTGGCCTACAGGCATTTTGGTAAATAGCTTAACCCACTCCTGTCTGTGGCAGCCCCTCAAATATTGGAAGACCTCTGTCATGTCTCCCCTGGTCCTTCTCTTCACCAGATAGCCATGCCCAGTTCCTGTAACCGTTCTTCATATGTTTTAGTCTCCAGTCCACTAATCATCCTAGTTGTTCTTCTCTGTACTTTTTCTAGAGTTTCAATGTCTTTTTTATAATGTGGTGACCAAAACTGGATGCAGTACTCTAGGTGTGGTCTTGCTAAGGCTTTATAGAGTGGTATTAGTACCTCACTTGAGTGGTATTAGTTCCTCACTTTTAAGGTATTACATGTCATTGAGCAATTAATCATCATCTCAGCAGATCAAGTATATGTCACCACACTCTTCACTATATTTTTATATTGGAGTTTAATTCATTAGCCGGTTCAATGGTTTTCTACATCTGATTGTTGGTGGGTTACACGCCAATCCAGTGCTTCTTGTTCCGCAATGCCAAAGTTGCTCATAAACTATCCTGGAAAACCAATCCACCACTAGTTTGCTCTAATTTTTGCTTCACACCACAACTCAGTGGAAAAGAAGATGATTAAAGCAAGATGAGTGTAATGTCTAACATCATTTAAAAACTGTCAGGCTGACATATAAAGACTGCTCCACTAACAGATCACAGTGGCAGTCGATGAGCGAGGGGAGAGGAAATGGCTCCTATGCTGAAACTTACCAATTAGAGAATGTGAGAGAACCAAGAAACTTGTGTTCACAAAGCCACAACTCCTTCCACTTTTAATGGATATAACATAGTTGCTAGATACAATGTTTTTGTTGTTGCATGATTAATTGAAAGCCAAGCACAATGACATATCACTGGCAGAATAAAGCTGTCACCAGCGAGTCATTACTCACAGCAATCCCTGCCAGTCTCTACTATCTGAATTGGTATAAGCGCCATTGCAGACAAGCTCTCAGTGCAATACACATTACGTATCTTTATATAAATAACAGTGACTAACAGCAGCTGCTTAGAAACTAATCTCTGTGGGACAGAAAAGGAGCCAGCAGGAAGACAGGGAGAGGGAGACGTTGCCCCAGATATCAGAAAAACAGTGCATGCTAATCTCAATCAAAGCAGCCATTTTTATTTTTCACGTTTGACTCCAGGCGTATAAATAAGAGGACACCAGGGAAAATCTCCAACGAGGATGATTCTTCTTAAAAGGGCCTTTGTTCCCAATCTCAAAAAATGGAATAGAGATCAATACTAATTATCCTTCAAGTCTGCAGTTCCATCAGCAACTGGTCAAGCATACTTTCAAAAGACCCTTAGATCAAAGATTCCTCTATGTTTTGCTCTCCCGGTTGCCAACTCCCCCAACTCCTCAACACAATTTGCATCATTTCAAAACAGATGGACCTACCACCCTGGCTAGTCCTTAAAACAAGGCTTGCGTTGTTTCAGAAGAAGGTAGGTATTAGGACGCATGATTTCAAGGAGCAATGCATAACAAATAGGAAACTAGAGCAACCAACTTGCCCTTGAATTGCTGTTTTTGACCAGAGCTCTCCGTGTTCCCTTTGATAGCTAGGAAGTGGAGAAAAGTATACATTGAACAATACAGAAAACATTTTTTTATCCCAAACAAGCTTTTTTATATTACCTATTATAAGTCGTTTCCAGCTGTAGGGGATGGTGCTCATCTCCATGGCTCTTACAAAGCCAAAGAGCCAGCGCTGTCCAAAGACATCTCTGTGGTCATAGCCGGAAATGACTAGCACGTATGTGCGAGGGGTACCTTTACCTTTATTATACTAAGGGAGTTGCTATGGTTAACATTTTTTGGGGGGGAGGGGAAATGAATGCCCTATATTTAAACTAGTATGGAGCAGTGATGAATGTTAAAGTATTGGACTGGGATGGGAACAGTTAAGGTCAAAGTTCATGAACAACCAAGGAAACTTCCTGTTTGACTTTGGAGCCAATCATTCTCTCAGCTCAGTTTTCTAAAGAAAAGAAACAGGAGGAAGGTTTGTAATGTATGAAGTCGTGTTCTCCTAGAAGAAAAATGGAATATAAATTAAAGGCAGCAATAGATGCAAATAAACTGAATAAATTAATTTGATGACTTTGTCCCCAACAGTTTGCTAACCTAACTTGATATTTTGCCTCCAGATCCCATTCCAGATCCCATGCTCAGCATCAACTTGCTTTTAGTGTAGTTAAGTTTGTTGTAGATCCAACTGATATTGCAAACAATTTGGATCCGCCTAAATAAGACAATAAAAACTTTAAAAAGTTCTTACAATCTTTGAGAAATCTTGCACCATCATCTGAAATGTTCTCCTGTGATCTATACTTTGTATGTAGCCAATTGTGAAAGTAGTGGAGGTGTGGAGACAGACAAGAGGATTATTACCTGAATTGAAAATGGTTTTTATGATCCCCAGCCTCTCGTAAATTTACTTTTTCATCAAATCAGAGGAAGTTGGTTAAAACAAATATAGTATATCTAAATTATCCAGTGGTCTTTTAAGTACCTCACTCCAACACTTCATTTCTTCCATCCAGATTCTTGGAAGCGAGAGAATCTGTATCCATTGGTCCTTTCTAATAGTCACCTAATAACTTAATATTTTTTTCAGCCAGTCATTGATTCTAATGGCATGTGCATTCATAGACAAATAATACCTCGGACTGCCTTCATTAATTGACCATGCATAATTTCTCTGAAAGCTTTTCCCAAAAACAATACAGCCCTCTTCCAAACTGACTGACTAATAAAGATAAAGCACTTTCTGTGCAAGAGTAGACTACTTATGCAGATGCAAAGCTTTCCGTTTATGTTAAGTTAAAAAGTGTGGATTGTGCAGTGTTTGCCACTTCCAACAAAGCAGCAAGAACTACAAAGCTTGCAAGTTTGCAAACTGCTCCCTATATAGATTACCATACAGTGAAGATGCAATATAGACTTGCTTTGTGATGGGAAGGGGAAAACCCCTGTGAAGTTCCCAAAACATCTAACAAACTTTGAAACAGTCAGAAATCCTAAATGTAGATGAACAAGGAAAGATTGTCAGATACGGATTTTCAATCAGCTATTTTCCACTCATGTGGAAAACTGGGACACAATGATATAAATGTCAATGGGTAGAAATAGGAAGAAGGTTCACTGTGTGAAGGAGTATCAGTCTAGTTTGAAAAAAAAATAAAACTAAGTAATAAAATCAATAAAACATAAATTCCATTTTTCGCAAAATAGCTGAGCATAGGTAATGCTACTTAGCCAACTTTGTCTGGGCTCAGAAACTAAGCAAAGTTGTGACTGGCTAGTATTAGGAGCCAAGACATCCAAGCAGTAACAGGATTACAGTCTAGATAGGGAAATAAAAGTAATCATCCCAGAAGAAAGCAAGGGGAAAGTATGCTGTTACCAAGAAAATTACATTAATATATCCATCTAGTCATGAGAAATCAAGCCAGTTCAATGACATCTTTCCCTCGAAACAAGACTGACATCAGATACCTTTCATGGAGTAAGAGAAACATCCGGGTTTTACAGAACCCTGGTATGTATAAGATGAAACCTTTATTTATTTTTTCTTCCCAATATACACAATTTTTTAAAACACAGATTTTTAAATGGAAGGAAATGCGCAGAAGACCTATTTTCCAATTATACTGAGTGGGTGATTACAAACCATTCTGAATCTAAATCTTCCATCCTTTCCTTCCTTTTGCTGCCTTTGTTACAAAGATCCCACAATCCAAACCATACATTAAAATTCATGTGCAGCTCTTTTGAAATACAAATGGTGTGGGATCCTGGAAGCAAATCATCCACATACAGAACACTGGAACAATCCCTAAACAGGGGTGGGATTCAAATTTTTAACAACTGGTTCTGTGGGCGTGGCTTAGTTGGTGGGCATGGCTTGGTGGTCATGTGACTAGGTGGATGTGGCTTGGTGATCATATTATTGGCTGGGCATGGCCAACTCAAATATCACTCACATTGAGGCATGCATCTCCTCGCCTGGTGTCTCATGACTGTCTAGATGCTGCAACAGTTGTAAGTGTGAAAAATGGTCATAAGTAACTTTTTGCAGTGCCATTGTAACTTTGAATGGTCACTCCATACAAGCAAAGTAACAGCAAAGGAGGGGAAAAAACTCCAGAGAAGTTCCAGAGACAGGAAGTCTATACCTGCCAAGAATGTAACAGGGGTTAAGATAGGGGCAGTTTCTGTAAGCAACACCAGAATGTTTCCTTCCAGGCTTCCTTACAGGATTAGGCCAGTAACTTCTTCTAACAACCAATTTTCCGAACTGCTTAGAATGTTAACAGTTGGTTCTAGTGAATAGGTACAAACTGGTAGAATCCCACCCCTGGCCCTAGAGTATATAACCAGGCCATAACCATCACTGAGTGAAACTGTCCTTTCATCTCAGTGCCACATCATGCTGTAAAGGTAGTCCTCGACTTACGACCACAATTGAGCCCAAAATTCCTATTATGAAGTGAAACATTTAAGTGAGTTTTGTCCCATTTTACAACCTTTCTTGCCACAGTTATTCAATGCATTACTGCAATTGATAAAATAGTAGCCTGGTTGTGAAGTAAATCTAGCTTCCTTGTTCACTTTGCTTGTGAGAAGGTTGCAAAATATGATCATATGACCTTGGGACATAGCAATGGTCATAAATATGAACCAGCTTCCAGGTATCTGAATTTTGATCACAGGATCATGGGGATGCTGCAAAGGTCGTAACTGTGAACAATGGTCATTAAATCACATTTTTCAGTGCCATTGTAACTTTTGAATGGTACCCAAATGAACTGTTGTAAGTAAAGGATTACCTCTACGTCTTCTGAACATCCAAAATTGTTTCTCCTAAAACAAAGATGTTTTAAAGAGTATATGCATTTGCTTATAAGAACCCCAACTGAGCAATATGCATAGATCCCAATCCTTGTCTATTATTTTTTTGGAAACCTCACACACACTGTTCATCCTTGCCATATACACTTAAAAAAAAAACCCTTTTAAACATGTGACATAGTTCAACAAAATTTTAATCTTCAGATCCTAAACCTATAACATATCTATTGTGAAAGAAGACCCTTTAAAGATATAACCTTATGCAAGGTAAGTCAGCTCAGGAAACAGACACAAACACACACACACACACACACACACACACTTTAAAACACATAATTACACAGATGCATGAGCATTTCTTTAAAAAGTAATATAGTGCCTACAGTAGCTAAGAAACTGCATGTGCATCGTGAAGTTTATAACCATGCACCAATTTTCTCAGGTGTGAACATTTCCACATATAGAAAATAATTGTGTGAATTCAGCAATGGTTCACAGACAGGCAGATCTCACCTTCTAATCTTGTGTGCTTCCACCTCCTTGAACTACACCCAGGCATTCATGCAAAATAGTGCCCATTTATTTTTGGGGGTATCTGAGTCCCTTTGCAGTTTCTCAGCCCTTTCTTAGACTAGAAGTTATCAGAGATCGCCTTTGTTGCCTTTAAAAAATAGGCTGCTCATGGCTGCCTTGAAAGCTAGGGATATATTGGGCATATATACGTAGGTAGCAAAGTGATTGCCTGGAGGAAGCATATAAAGTATCACAGAGGAGTTCACAATTCCCTGGGCAATGCTGCCTACCTGTCTTGAAAACTAAACCTTCTCCTTCTTGGGGCTAGAGGCCAAGAGGAGAAAGATGGACTGTCGTTTTCAAGCTTATCCACTAATTGGTCATTACTCAGATAAAAATGTCATTCCAGACGCAGTAACAGGGGAAAGAGGGGGAGGAATACTCAGCCTCCATTTTAACAACAGCTTTAAAGAATGGAGCTCCATTTTCTGAACACAAATTCCCAATCCGAGACCGAGCGAAGGATGTGATTAGTATCAATTACAATTCTACTGAAGCAAAATCCCAAATAATAAACTACTTGCCCTTGAATTAATTTCTTAAGAAAAGTTACTCACCAGCCCTCTATAAATCCAGAACTGATTCAGGAAGATCTACTTACAGCAAGCCAAGTTCAGAGAGGTCTTCACTGAACACAATCCCTGCTTTTCAGTCTTTCCTTTTTACGTGCCTAAAATATTTGTACATTTCCAGACAACATGTATTTTTAGCTTGAATTTCTCCCTTCCTTGGTCCCAAGTGGCCAGCAATTTTCAGGATCTTATTATTTCCTCTAATTCCCTTTGGTTGCTTCCCAACCTGCTCCAGTGAGTAGCTAAGTCTTTGGGAGGGGAAGGGCAAACGCTGAAGCTCAAATAGTCTGCTCATCTACCAAATCAATAAATTAAAAATCAAATCATGTTTCCATCAGCAACCACCTAAATGCAGGTTCCTCGAGCAATTCTTTTTGAAATTGTCCACTTCAGTTCAAATTGAATTAATATTCTTTTAAAGTGGACTGAGCTACTTTGGCCTTCTCAGAATCTGTTGGAATCAGACAGGAATGAGATTGTGATGTGGAAGCAGGGGTGGGATTCTACAGGTTCACACCTATTTGCAAGAACCAGTTGTTAACATTCTAAGCAGTTTGGAGAACAGGTTGTTGGAAGAAATTACTGGCCTAATCCTGTAAGGAAGGCAGGAAGGAAACATTCTGGTGTTGCTTACAGAAACTGCCTCTCCGTTAACCCTTATTACATTCTTGGCAGGACTAGACTTCCTGTCTCTGGAACGTCTCTGGAGTTTTCTTCCCCCTCCTTTGCTGATACTTTACTTCTGTGGAGTGGCCATTCAAAGTTACAATGGCACTGAAAAAAGTGACTTATGACCATTTTTCACACTTACAACTATTGCAGCATCCCCACAGTCACGAGAGGCCAGGTGAGGAGATGCGTGCCTTGATGTGAGTGATGTTGAGTTGGCCATGCCCAGCCAGTCACATGACCACCAAGCCATTCCCAACAATTAAGCCACACCCACAGAACCTGTTGTTAAAAAAATTGAATCCCACCCCTGGGTGGAAGAGAGAAGATTTCTCATTACTTAGTGAGTTAGAAACTCCTTCCTTTCAATAGAAACTGGCTTGCTGGATTGGAAGCTAGAAGATCAGAGATAATTTTTAACTCCCCACATATATCTCCCACAATCTTTTAATAAAATGGCACTCATCTGAACTCCCCCCTACCTTTTAAGCACAATATCTGTGGCAGTGAAGGTGTGATGGATGAAGAGAAAAATAGGGTGGGGGGAGGGCACTTCACGGGGCCAGAAATAACGAAGTACACAAGTAAGGGACCCAGGAAGTCAGGTCTGAAGATACATTCACAAATGCCTCTATCCTAGCAATGTATGTCAGAAAAAAAGTTCATGAGAACACCCTCTCTCTCTCTCTTTTTTTTTTTTTTACTCCTAAAGGCTATCTACCTCTTATTATGGATGTAGTATGTAAATGAAAGAACCTTGTTGACTCTGGCTGATCTTTAAAACTAAGCAGCACTGGAATTTGTTAGGATTTGGATGGGATGCCATAAGATTTATTGACTGCATACCAAGTAAAATATGCACACATACACAAGGAGAGAAGACAAGAGCAAGCCTGTTCTGTATTGCTCCAAGGAAAACTGCAGGACATGAAGCCACCAGGAATGAAGTCTAATTTGAAGGGACCAAAGGGAAAGTGTGTGTTTGTGTGTGGGTGTGGGTGTCCGTGTCCATCACTGACCCAGCTGAACTAGTTCAATTTTTCTTTCAGCTGTTAATTGCACATCCCAGAATGTCTGTTCTTAAGCTATTAATCCTGACCTGGCCCTCAGAATTAATATATGTGGTTTTGTGGTTATTCACAGAGGACAGCAACCAGGTCTACCATCTGCCTTCTTCCTGTTAATTTAAATTTTAAATAAAAATACCAGTAAAAGAAAAAAAGATTTAAAAAAGAGAACACTTTTGGTAGGGCTCTGAAAATGAGTTCAGCATTACCTCCAATTAACTGCAGACCTGCTTGTTGCTGTCTAATAAGGTCACTCTTAGACAAAAATGTTCTCAAGAGACAGCATATAAATATCCTATGCTAAAGCCCAAAATTACATTAAGTTTGAACTTCCCACATTATGTACTGAAAATATTTATAGGCACGCGCACTTCAGAGGTTCTTTTTAGTGAAATCAATTTTTAAAAAACAAACCAAATTGTGGACCTCATGACTATTTTCTAGTATCAATGAGTGCAAATGAATGTCCATATTCAGCATATTCTATTTTTCTTCAATACTGTACAGATAGGCAGTCCTCATTTAGTGACCACAATTGGGAGTGGCAACTTAGTCATTAAGGAAAATGGTTACTAATGAAACCACAACAGTGCTTACAGCCTAAGTTCAGCTTTGCTTTCAGACCTGTGAAGGTCCTAAATGCAAGAATTAGTCATAAAGATACTTTTTTATCCCTGCCATAATTGCAAATGGTTGCTAACTGAAGCAGTTAGCAAATTTAAATTGTAGCTCAGGGTTGACATGAGGGCTCCTTGATGCTCTCTGAGCTTGGTTGTTTTGTTGTTTATGTTTCATTACCCGAACTAGGTAATATCATCAGTGCTGCCCTGATGATGTTACCTAGTTTGGGTAATGAAGCATCTGCAACAAAACAACCAAGCTCAGAGAACCCCAAGGACCTCCCAATTAAGATTTTATGCTGCGTGAAGAGGTCAATTAAAATTATCTTTGCCTTTGTCTCTTCTGCTCAGCGTAACAATGAAACCAGGGTTCAACCACTAGCATGGACTACACTTAACTGCACTGTTGTTTTATTCTTTTGTTGTCGAAGCAACTAATGAACTAAGCAACCAAGTCCCTCAATCCATTAAAAGATCATCCTTTGTTTTCTTGCTTAAGTGAGCACCAAGACCCTGTGTTCCTCAGTAGAAGTATTCCTGAAGAATAGCACAAGGGTCTTGTTGACTTTTTGGAAGAGAGAAATGGAAATTACCTCTAAATGAAATCGTCCTCCTTACGATGAAGACAATTGAAATTTAGTGACAGAATGCATATGATGTATGAGGAGTCCTTCAATCCAGGCTCATTTGGGGTATAAATTCATTGGAAAGATTGCCTGGAGCACATACATTTAGTACATTGAATGCTTGCAGTGCAATGCAAAGTATCAGGATGTACAAAATACAGGGCATTTAACTTATAATTTTATAACAACAACAATTAGTGTTTTCTAAAAGCATCTGCATGCTCAAATGAGCCTCATGTTTTTCTATTCACTAACAGCGTAAAAATGAGAAAATCCCAGCTCTGCTTCATTTTTAACTCATTAATTAACTTTAATATTAAAGACCAACATTTTAAAGGAAATCAAAAGTTCATTAGCTCATCTCCCCTGGAGAAATCTACCTTGCATTACGCCCTTACAGGATCCATTCAAGGTGAATGGTGGGAGTGAAGAGAGAAAAAGTCTGGATAACTTTTCCAAGCACACACCAACATGGCCTCACATTCAATCCTTGCTGAATGCTGAAGTCACTTCTCAGACCCCCTACAAATGTTGGCACAATCAACATTTGTGGTCAAAGGAATGATCAAAAAACAATGCAAAGACAAAGAGTTGCAATTCATGAATTGTTTATATCGATCTTCTCTGCAGTCTAAACCTGGAATTATTCCACCCAAACCACTGGAAGAATACCCAATTTGCACGGATGAAATGAAGATAATAATCTATTTTACAGCCTCCTTTTGAACCACAGCCAAGCGACTAATGGTCTTCCTTCATGAGTGCTAAGGACACCTCAAATATCAAGAAAGGGGGTAGGCTGGAAAAGACAGACTTTAGTATCTTTCACATAAAAGAATCTGCAAAGCTTGTCACTTGTTTTGTTCTTTAAAGTTTCGGGTCATTCGGGTCATTTGTGGAAGTCTCATTCCCTCTACCTCAGTTTGGCTTCCTGCCTAGGATAACAAAGAAAAAGGAAACCAGCATCAAAAGGGAGAGAAAGTAAGCAAACAAAAAACAGAAGGACGGATGGATGGACAGATAAGACAGATAGAGTGTAACGGTGGAAAATAGAAGATATGTCATCTTCCAGTTTCTAAATCAATCACAATGCAGACAGAAATAAGCCATGGGGGATTTTCTAGCTTTAATATATTTTCTCTACCCAGGGAGTATTGTGTAACTGGGTGCCCTAAAACAGGGTAAAGTAACACAATTGTTTATATTTTCTCCAGGCCCAGAAAGGCATTTATCATGCCCCCTCCCCCTTTCCATGCATTATTCACATCTTATGACAATCATTTAGCAAAGTTGGCTCAATTCCTTTAAACATAATAGTAAGGATGAGATGCAGCATGTTGTCCTTTTATTTGATTGGATTTTACCCAAACTGACACCGCTTTCTTTGCTTCCTATATTGATATATTGATTCTATTCTTGCTTTGGCAATGGCCAAATGTTGGCAGTCTGCAATGTGGTTTGCCTTCTTTTCTCCTCTTTCTCCATTCAGGCCAACTGTGATCCATCAGTCATATCTCACAAATGCAACACACTGGTGGGAATTCCAATACATCTAAAGAAAACATTATATATATTTCTTGAAGGTAGATGGCCACACTCCAAAAAACAAGGACAAGGCTTCATCTAAAACAGTGAACTTGAAACATTTGATGGATTTAATAATTTCTATCATATCAAAATTCCCGATTCAGTGGCATGTTTTGGAGAGGTTTGGGAAAAACATGAAAAGTCAACATGGCAATTACAATGATCAGATCAAATCCCAAATGCTTTTGTATACATACAATGGGATGGAGCTTCAATAAAGCTGCAACTACCATCTTGCCTTTTTTTTTTTACACCCTTAATAACCTATGGATTCCATTTACAGGCTGAAATTTGGATCTTACATTTTTATACTTCCAATCATGATTTATAGAAATAGAAATGTTTTTCTTTCCACTAACTCTTAATACCACCCAAGTTAGTAAAGTACTTTCTATCCAATTTACCATAATGTAAATCAGCAAGCTATAATTTGAGTAATTCATAAAAGCTTGGCTGAAACTATAGACTGCCCTCCTGCCCTCCAGACTGTTGCTCAAGCTACAACTGGTCTTAGCAGCAAATTATACTTTGAAGCCCAGAAAAGATTCAATGAAGCCATCTAATAGACACCCTTTTTAGCAATGATAATTTTCCACCAACTTTATTACCACTGCTACTGGGCCATCTTCTTCCAACAAAACATTGAGGGATTAATTTAATATTAATATTAATTTTTAATATTAATTTTACAATGTATATGTACATTACAGGTAGTCCTCAACTTACAACAGTTCATTTAGTTACTGCACTGAAATAAATGATTTATGACTGTATTTCACATTTACGAGCATTGCAGCATCCTCATGGTCATGTAATCAAAATTCAGATGCCTGGCAACTGACTCATATTTATGATGGTTGCAGTGTCCCCAGGTCATATGATCACCTTTGGCAACCTTCTGAAAAGCAATGGAGAAGCCAGATTCACTTAACTATCGTGTTACTAGCTTAGCAACTACAGTGATTCACTTAACAACTGTGGCAAAAAAGGTTGTAAAATGGGGAAAAACTCACTTAACAACTATTTCACTTAGCAACAGAAATCTTGGGCTCAATTGTGGTCATAAGTAGTGGATTGCCTGCATAATGTATAGTATACTTTTGTGTTTGTAGCTCAATTTGGCTGTGGTAAGCACATCATTGTTATTCCAGGCATAGGTTTTATTGGAAATTCTGGAATTTGGAAGAATGCAACAAAGCCTGCTTATAGGCTTACATTCCCTTATCATATTAGACAGCAATAATCAAGGACAAGAACGTCATGAAGAATATTACAGAATTGTGAACAGCTCTGAGAAGCTCTCAAGGGACTAGTTACTTGATCCAGTAAAACAGCTTTGTTGGCCTCTCATAGCAGTAGCAGTAATTCCCAGGCCTACCAATCTTCAGATTTCTTTATTGCTGTATGAGCCTGACAGTTTGTAGGACCTTAGAAACTAGTCAATCTATTCTAAATTATCGCCATTGCTACTGATGATGTATGCTATCAGCTGTATAATATTATACCATAATAGATTTATTAATATTAAAGGTTCTACAAAACTCTCCATTTTTAGCAGCCATCAAAAGGAATGAGAAATGAAGTTGAGGATTTAATATTTAAATCTATGAATTAGCTATAACCCATTTTTCTGACCATTTGACATCATATTGAACTGATATGTAATTACTTTCTGGAACTGTCAACAATTAGCAATTACAACTGGATATAAAGTTGGCACACTCACAAATGATAAACTACTTTCAAAACACAGAAACTCCTTAAATATTTCACCCCTGGGTTAAAAAAATAGGGAGAACAAAAAATCTGAAAATTGATTTTTATAGTAAGCTCAAAAACTAGTGTAATTATGTTTATTTTTAGAAAAGCATCAAAATGAACAGTCTTATCTCCATCAAACAAAGAAAAATCTATATTTTTGCAATTTAACCTTGATGGTTAGATGACAGAAAAAATAAGTTTAGTGTCTTATATAGCACTAGAGTATATTATTCTGGTCAGTGTCAATCCATCTCTATAGAAATTCAAATAGTGATGGAGATGACAGTAGTGATGATTATATAATAACAGAGGCATCATTTTTTTGCATGATGAGCAATTTCCATCCCCCCCAATTATATATTTTTGAATAATTTTAAATCCATACAGAACCAGTTTGGTGTAGTGTTATGGCATCAGGCTAGAAACCAGATAATGAGTTCTGTTCCGCTTTAAGTACGAAGCCAGCTGGCTGATCTTGGACCAGTTCTTCTCTCTTTTGCCCTAGAAGGAAAAGGGACACCCCCCCCCCAAAAAAAAACCCTTTCAAANCCTAGAAGGAAAAGGGACACCCCCCCCCCAAAAAAAAACCCTTTCAAAGAAAACTACAGGGACTTGTCCAGGGAGGTGCCAAGAAACAACACCTGTGCACACACAAAGGTACATTCACAAACAAATCCATACAAGGATTCTGTTTACTCTGACTCTGTGCATTAAAAGATACTGAGAATTCTTAGTAAAAAGTACAAGATGGTATCCAAAGTTGATGACCCCAAAACTATATCACTCCTTGCTCACTGTAAGTAAAATGTTCCCTTCAACACCAGAACTATAGAAGGTCAACTTCACTGTAATCTAGGAAGCTAGTCCTCGGGCTGGCATCCCTTTCATATTTTGGATACCTTAATAACTGCCTGGTTAGCTACTCATCTGCGAAATGGGAAGGGAGACCTGCAATACCAAGCAACTAAAAAAAAACCTGATTTCCCATAGTCAGTGTTCACTGGCTCTTGTGCACTGTCTTGGCACCTAAATCTTCTTTTGTCAAATGGTTAGTTCTGTCAAGCACTGTGTTTGCCCTCCTGACAGAGATAAAATTTGTTTGCCTTTCTGTGTTACTTTGTATTTGAATTGGTAATGTTTTCTTCTCAGCTGGGAAAGCACAAGGACTTTGTTCTGTGCCAACATGTTAAGCCCTTGTCCCACTGCATCAATGGATGCAAAGAGGATGTAAAACGGACAAAAAAGCTTGCCCTCCGTTGGAAAATGCGATGCATCCGTTGTGTACTCATTGCATATGTGTTATATATGCTCTATCCGTCAAACATCCGTCTATTGCTATTTCATCCGCTCAAAAACTTTTGAGCTGCACAAAACTTTCTGAGCGGATGAACTTTCCACCGCGTACGATCTACATCCGTGACACATACCGTGACACATACGGCAACAAACGTTCTACGTTCCGTTGTCATCCTGTAAACATCTGCTGTAATCCTCTCAGCATCTTCTGGACATCCGCCTGCAACTCACATCCGCTGCAGCTGAAAGCGGAAAGAGGAAGGAAGTGAAAGGTACACGGAACGTCCACAGAGCATTAGTAGTATGGAAATAGAAAGGATGTTAAGCGGATGCATCTTGTATATAAAGCATTAAAATGGACAAAACGTTCATATATGGGACATATCTCGGATATTTAGGATGTCTGGAGTATGCCTAGAGTATGTGGAAGGACACCTTAGCGGAAAACCGACATTTCCGATATTAAAAGGAGAGGAAATCACCTGGATCTACACTAATCAGTCCAGCAGCCGTGGTGTAACAGACCTCTTTCATCTTACTCTTGCTCTTCACATACATCCATTGATCTCCACCATGGATCATCACACACTCCGTTAATGGTAGCTGCCATCATTCAAACACCAGAACCAAGCCTCTTCAGACCGTTCACCTTTTTACAGAAGGAGAAGAAGGGACATCCAAGAGCTGTCTGGGTCCGAAAAGATGGATCGAAAGAGTGGAGTTTGACTCTATGACAAGCTGATGGTGGAGCTGAGGAATGAAGACACTCATGCATTCCAGCACTTCATGAGGATGCCACCAGCCATGTTTGACAAAATTGTGGAGCGTCTGAATACCCAGGTTGACCAAGAAGAGCACCAACTTCCATCCCAGCCTGGACCGCTGGACTGAGGTGGCACTGACTCTGCGCCACCTGGCCTCTGGAACCACGTACAGAAACATGTAGTATGCCTGGAGGGTGCCACACAACACCATCAGCAAAGTGGTCAGAGAAGTGGTGCAGGCCATCATTGAAGAATACCGGATGAGGAGCTCCTCCAGTGCCCCACCACTGAAAGTAAGGCTGGAGGAAACTTGCAGAACAGTGGTATCAGAGGTGGAACTTTCCCCACACCGTTGGAGCCAATGATGGGAAGCACGTGGCCTGCAAAGCTCCAGTCAACTCAGGGTCCTCTTATCACACACTACAAGGGCTTCTTCAGCATCATCCTCTTTGCCATGGTTAAAGCTGACTACAAGTTCATGTACATCATTGCTTCAGACAACGGGTCTGCTTCAGATAGCCAGGTATACAACGCCAGTGACCTCAAGGAGGGGCTGGAATGTAACCTCATCATGGGTTTCCCAGATCCAGACCCCCTACTCAATGACAGCACAAGATGTGCCCTACTTCATCGTGGGGATAACGCCTTCTCCCTCAGAACCTACCTCATGAAGCCGTACACTTCAAGATACCTCTACCCGTGAAGAGAGGATCTTCAACTCCAGGCTGTCCAAGGCAAGACAGGTGGTGGAGAACGCCTTTGGCATCCTGGCCAACAGGTTCCAGGTACTTCTCACCACCATGCAGCATGAGCCACACACTGAGGAGCATCGTGGAAGCTTGCTGCATCCTGCACAATCTCATATGCGCACCCACTACCCAGTGTTGCAGAACAGGCTCGTGGACCTCCAACAAGGGAATGGAGGACATGGAGCCTGGTGAATGGAGGCAAGGACGAAACCTGATAGACACTGTGGATATACAAGGTTCCAACAGAGCTTCACGTGAAGGGAAAAGACAGCGCAACCTTCTGAAACACTGGTGCAACTCCCCAGCTGGAGCAGTGGAGTGGCAAGACAGGATGATAGATGCTTAATGGATGCTTCCTTGAGCCTGCTCATCACACTGATGAGATCGTGCCATGTATGCTGAGTGGCCTTACAATGAATAGGGCATTAATAAAGAGTTTTGTTTATTTTGAAATGTGTTGATCAATGAATAAATTATTATTGATAATAAAGGGCCATATGTGTGGCAGCTGGAGAGAGTGGACCATACGGTCCCCACTATGCTTGCACTGGAGGTTTATCTATCCACAAACTATCCTTAGCCATCCCACAACTATCCTTACCCATCCCACAAGCTATCCTTACCCATCCCCAGCATCCTTACCATCCCACAACTATCCTTACCCATCCCACAACTATCCTTACCCACTCCACAGCTATCCTTACCCATCCCACAGCTATCCTTACCCATCCACAACTATCCTTACCTATCCCACAAGCATGCGAAAGGCTTAACCCTTTTTTCAAAGTTTTCACCAACACTTTATTAAGTAAATAAAATGAACCAAGTGTGTGAAGCAAAGATAATCTTTATTAACAACTGTCTTAAGTAAACTGTATGACTTTATTAAAAAAGCAAAATGAACCAAGTAAAGTGTCTTAAGCAAAGATAAAGTGAACAGGTAACAACTCAATCTCTGAGGCATGTCCATGGTCTCAGCTGTTGAGCGGCCAGGGACTGTGGAGGTGGCTGTTGCTGGAGTGCTGGTCTGAGGCGCCATTGGGGTGCCTGGCCCCGAGAGGACAACAGGAGATGGTGTGTGGCAGGAAGCTCTCAGAGAGCTGACTCAGTCCCGTGAGGTTGAGAGGTCCCTCCTCAAGGACCTGGGATGTCAGGCACAGTACTGAAGACAGATTTTCTGTTGAGGGGCTTGGCTGTGGGTGGAGGAAGAGGGAAGTGTAGTGGGGCTGTCTGGTCTGCAGCTGGATGAGGTGAGGCGTCTGTGGCATGTGATGTACCTGGGCCTGGACTGGGAAGGGCTGCCTCTGGTGTGGGAAGTCCTGGTGCTCGTAGCCTTGGTAGGTGAGGGGCTGTTGAAAGCCGTGGAAGGGCTGCGACATCGCCTGGGGTGGAGGAGCAGACCTGGAGTGGGTCGGAGCAGGTTCAGCTGGGCCCAGAGGGGTGCAGCAGTGCTGTGATTTTCTCCTTCATCACCTGGTACTGGCCTCGGGCAGGTCCATGAGGGTCTGGCTCACGTACGTGATGAAAGGGCTTGCAGTTAGAGGATGGCATATCGCTGTGGACCAGCTGAGAGAGAAGATCGGTGCTGATCTTGATGGTGTCCCTGATCTCCAGCAGGACAGTGTGGCTCTGTCCCTCCAGTCTGCCTCTCTGCCTGCTTTCTGTGGAGATGGAGCTGGGGGTGGGGGTGGCTTGGTCTCTGGCTGCTGCTTCTTCTTGCTCCATTTGAGACAGGGGATCCTCCATGTCCTCTGGCATGGAGTGCAGCTGTCGGGGGGTCTCTGCCGTGGGGCCCTCCAAAGACACCTGCCTGGACACTGTAGCTGTCTCCTGGCTGGAAGAGGAGTGGCTCTCTGTGGGCTGTCTGAGGGAAGGGTTGTCAGAGGGGCTGCCTCCTTGGTGGTGGATCTCACCCTCCAGGAAGCTGCACCTGGCCATGATGTACATCTCCCGGTCAGTGAGCTTGACAGCAGCCTGCCCGGATTTTCTTCAGGTGCAGCTTGCCATACCAGGTGTGCATGTGCTTCCACCATCCCGAGGAGTACGTCTGAAGTGTAGCCCAGGCTCTCTGCCTTGTCTCTCCATGCTGCCTGATTCCTCTTGGTATCCGCGATCGAGCCTGTGGCCCTTTCTCTACAGGTACTCGTTCTTCTCTTCAGCCATTCCAGCACCTCCTCCTCATGGTCCTCGGAAATGGAGTACTGTTTCCTCTCTCCCTTCTCCTTGCTTTGCCTCTTCCTCCCTCTGCAGGGGCTTCAGGGCCTTCAGCAGCAGAGGCTTTGAGGGCCTTGGGGCTGGTCCATCACAGCAGCAGCAGCAGCAGAAGAAGAAGAATCAGCAGCAGCAGCAGCAGCAGGAGAAGCACCAGCACCAGCAACACCAGGAGCACCACCAGCAGCAGAGAATCACCAGCAGCTTCAGTCAGCGCCAGGGGGTGGGATGGTGGTTCTGTCCTTCTAGCCAGGGCTGGCTGGAGTAGGCACAGGCTTTCTCTTCACAGCAGGTCTTCCTCTGAATGCTGACTGCTTGCGAGCTGCATCCTTTTATATCCGCGGAGCTGATGTAATTCACCTCCCCGCATGCACAGTGAACACTTTGCATCCGCAAGGCATCCACGATGCATCCGCGTCATCTGCTCGGCATCTGCTACGCATCCACTATAGGTGTCCGTGATGTACCCGCATCATCCGCTACCACATCTGCTTCTTCCGCTACGCGTCCGTTTCGACTTCTCCCCCGGAAGCCCTTTGGATGTGTCATCTGCTTCCATCCACTTCCATCCGCTAGGCTTCCTACGAACATCCGCTACCATCCTTGCTACGTAAATACCCACATCCGTTCCTTTCCGTTGTTGTCCGTTCTGTTTATGCAAATTTGGGGCACTTTTGAGAGCAGATAACAACGGATGGAGCCACCCCCGAAATTTTGCTCATCCGCTGTGACCTTTTTGCATACGTTTTGCATCCATCAGCCAGTGTGACCTAGCCTTTAGTGATTGCTGGGAAAGCAAATGATCCTGCATTGCATGCTGGTTTCAACATGTATTTCAGTGGTGGGATTCAAATTTTTTTACTACTGGTTTGTGGGCGTGGGTTGGTGGTGTGGAAGGGAAGGATACTGTAAAATCTCCAGTCATAGGTATGGGGTAGTGATTCTCCGAACTACTCAAAATTTCCACTACTGGTTCTCCAGAACTGGTCAGAACCTGCTGAATACCACTTCTGTTATATTTGTTTAATGTAACTCAATTTTACATTACATTCTGTTTTCACATATAAAGCAACTTGCTACAGCTGCTCCCTCCTCCTACTAACTACTCTCAGGAGTGACAAAAATATTAATCCTCAAATGTACAATGAATGAGAGACAGGAACTGCTAAAACAGGATATCTTGAATTTAACTCTCTTCCTTTTCCTGCATATCTTCCTCACCATACCCACACTGAAAAGTCAGTTTTCCAACACAAATCTCTTAGGTAAACTATCGCATTTCAGCCTCATGGTTAAAACTGCCAGTCTGAGAAGATTCCTGCGCAATAGGCATGAGCAGTAAAATAGCTAATTGAACTCTTCACATATGGATCTGGTTGCTTGTGCATGACAAATAAGAGACAAGGATATATGGCCCCATTTGACTCATCAGTTGGTCAGGGTTATGTCTTTACTGATGTGGTAAACAAATAAAACAAAGTGAAATTATAATATTTTGTTTTGGGTGCTGTCCTATTACCACAAAAATGGAAAATCCATGTCAAAAAACTCCCATTAAGAATCTCATGCATGACTGTGAGGCCTGTATTAAGTTTTGAGTCAAAATCTTCAAGTAAATCTCCAATCTCATTACTGGAAGACCATTATACATGAAAACATTAAGGATTTTACAATTTATATTCTGCCACATCTGAGTAGAGATGAGACAGTCAAATTGACATTAGACTCAAAATCTGATACTCATCAGCAGCGACTACTGGCACTAACCAATAATTGCCTGTGTAATCCATAATATACTTTCCAAACAGAACTCCAAACTAGTGAAAGCCCAGCTAAGGAAAGGGTTGAGTTTTGCAGGAACTACATATTGTAAGCTGGAGCCTCCAAGAGTTCCATAAGAAACAATAATTACAGCTTTGTTGCACAATAAAATATTTGCTTAGAAAAGCTCTAAATTGGTCTCTGCAACGTCAAATAAAGCTCACAAAGCTGTCTTTATTGGCATTACAGAATTCTGGAGCAATTCTATAGCCATTAGGCTGGTACCTATTGTTCATATAATACAGTCATGTTAAAATTAAATGTCATCCCTGAGAAAGACTTTGTCATGTCAAATAAAAGGAATGTCTTTTCTTCCTACATATATTCAAAACGAACTATTAAGAGAGCAATTTTACAAATCGTACAACTTAAAGCACTAAACAGCTGTTTGGCACCTATGATCCTCAAACTCCAACTCAAACAGCCTGTTTCTCACTTGTGTAGAAAAACTCAAAACTGTTAACACCAACTCAGTAAAGATCCATCTATAAGTCTCTGGCTGCTAATTATAAAGACCATTGTAATTAGTAAAAGTGGATATAGCCAAATCTCCTTGCAACAACTTTGGAGAATGTTCACCCTCAACCTTATAAACCAAGAGCCATCTGTCTAATACACCTACTTGCCAAATACATTTATTAAGTGTGTTATTTGCCACTAGCTCAGCTATAAAATGTGTCATAGTGGTTTCAAACAGAAGCCTATTATGATTTTTTTAAAAGGAAAATGGTTTTACCTCATTAATCTTACAGGAAAAACATCTCTGAACATCTTCCCATTTGTAATTATGCCTGATCCAATTGTGATACATTAATTTGTACTGAATTTATAAATTTGAACACTATTAGACATTCAGTCCATTAGTTCTGTTTCCAGGCTTCTTATAAAAACATCCAATTAACGTTCACAACCAAAGAGGTAATTTTAATATGCCAAATACGGCAGATTTCATGTTTGACATTTGTAGGGTTGGCTAAAAGATTCTGTCATAAAAATTGCAGCCCTGCTGTTGGACAATATAGACAACTATGAACTTCACAGACCAGCTAGGGTTAATATAAGTAGCTTTCAATGTTTCCAAAGAAGGTATGTGAAATATAATATATGACTCCAAGCTTCTTATTCAGTCTAGGCAGATACATTATGGTCACACTCAAGATTCATTAAAATAGGCTACTGCTGAATCATACCAAGGAGGAGCTACTTGTGATGACCCAGGGTGGGATACAAAAACAACACAGGCACAAAAACAGGTGAAGTCCCTTTAATTCCTTCAACTTGNACAGGCACAAAAACAGGTGAAGTCCCTTTAATTCCTTCAACTTGGCTTCAAAGCTCCAAATATCCTTGACTGGAGACAAAAAAAAAACCTCCCCCACAAACAGTTGCAAAAAGCAGGCAATGCTGTTTGTCCCTCCAGAGATCTATGTAATTGAAACTTCGAAGTTTCTTTAAATTTTTTTATTTTATCCCACTAAAACATTCAGTTTTGAAGAACCATGAACAGCTTTCATAACACTGAATAATGCCACTGATGCAGAATCTTGAAAGTATAGGTTTACACATTTTGTTGCTGTTGTTTTAAAAATAAACTCTGTTTCCAGACTTTAGAGTTTCTGGAGGGAAATGAAAACATCAGTACTAAAGTGAAAAACATTTGTAATGTGTTAAAAACTCTTTCTAGATTAGAAAAACATTAAAATTTATTGATGGAATGTTCTCGGATTGGTTTGCATACACCTGGAACTTATGAATTGTAATGCCAGGCACACTTCCGTAAGATTACAACTACTTGAAACATGGAGAGATTGTTAGACTTCTGCAACTGGGTATCATCTTCATGTCAACAATAAATAAGAACAAGTAAGTGAACTTATCATAAAAATACCGTATCAGATGACTGAACTCCAATGTATACTGAAACTGATTGCAAGGATGTTCTTGAAAATAAAACAAAATGTACATTTGAATCATAAAATACCCTCCCCTTCTCTTACAAGGTCGCTATAAAATACCTTCCAGATAAATCTCTTTTTTATATTTAAGCATTTTTGTTTTTGCATGGGCAATTATTATTTTTACCGCAAAGGAGGCAACTTGTAATAATCAGAGTGTTGTCTTCATTCCCAACTCCTGCCCTACCAATATGTTTTTGCCTCTTGGTAAGCCTTCCTAACATGTCGACATTTAAGGGTGGAAGCCACTACAGTATAAACACTAAAACAAGCTTCGGGCACTTTGAGAAAGACAAAACAAGCCATGGAAGGAAGGGAGGAAGGAAGGGAGGGAGGGAGGAAGACAGTCAGACAGAAAGATAGAAAGAGACAGACAGACAGAAAGACAGATAGAAAGTTAGAAAGAAAGAGGGAAAGAAAGACAAACAGACAGACTGACTGAAAATCTCATAAAAGGGCAAGACTTTGGACTCTTCAAAACATCACCTGTGCCCACTAAATCTCACAGTCAGTCAAAAGCATGAAGTGCTGTCTCCAACCTCCAAGAACTGTTCCAAAGAATAAATGCACCTTGGCTGGACAACAGCTCTCTGTCATCAATGGACAAGCAATGAACTTAAAGAAATAGACTGTTAAATATAAAGACATTTTCTGCCTGTTCCAAAATTAACTGCATAGAGGAAACATAGGTTTGTGTCAGAGAAGAAACAAACCCATTCAACATCGAAGGCCTATGTGGTGCAACCCACAGTACTGTAATCCCAATGAAGGGCAACAAAGTCAAACAGCTACAAAGGAAAACTTAAATATCAACTTCCAATCACAATAGGTAATACTTGATGAGATAATTGAATGGTCTGATCTGGAATAGTGGTGGCTTTGTTGAGGAAGCCAACAGGACCCAAGTACTATAGAATCCCTATTCAGTTAGAATTTCTAAGTCTAGTTTCATCAGCAAATAATGTATATTTATTTGGGGAAAATATATTTTTGAATCTCCCTTCCCCACCCACCACCAAATGTCCCTGTTCTGTATGCAAATAACCGGCTTCAAATAATACATTCTGATTGGATACTTAGAACGAAAAGGGATTGGTTCCTTTTGAACCAATCCCTGCAGCCGCGGGAAGGCGGCAAAATCAAACAATTGTCATTGGCTGCAAGCCGGCCGGGAAAAATGTATAAAAGACCGGCGCGGCTTGAGCCAACGTTCCTGATTTCTTTAAATTTCTTCATCCTGGCTTAAAATAAAGACTTTGCTGTTGGAACCCGGTCTACCTCGTGTTTTTCCGGACAAAACACTGGCGACGAGGATGGATCGTCCTGAACGCGAGACCGAGCACACGCGGTGAGAGAAAATTCCAGACGACAACAGAACGGCTGGGAACAACGCACCGCCCGCACCTTTTAATCCCAACGAGGAAGACTGGGATTCGTATGCAGACCGCTTCCAGATGTACCTGGAGAGCAATGAGATGGAGGACATCTCAGAACAACGCAAAAGAGCCGTTTTTCTAATGCACTGCGGACTGACCATTTTCAAAATGGCAAAGCCCTGGCAAGCCCCGAGACGTTAAACAGCTAACCTGGTCCGAACTCCAGAAACTGCTGAAAACGCACTACGCACCAACGGTGTCAAACCTCATAAGACGGCATGAATTCTACGGAGAGACTAGAAAGAAGGTGAGACGGTGGCTGATTTCGTAGCCGCTTCTCCGACAGATAGGGGAGAGTGCGAATTCTTAAAACCTCGATGAGGCTATGAGAGACCGAGTGATATTGGGACTAAGCGACTCAACAGCGCAAAGTAAGCTACTGAACAAGCCTAAAATAACCTTAGTTGAGGCCATCGCGGAAGCCACAGCCGCAGAAGCCGCGAAAAAATCGGCCGTTACCATGAGACAGATGAACACAAGCAGGGATGAACAAAACCCCGGCCACGAGAAGGAAACAATCTCCCGTTACCACCCACCACGAAGACTATGGCGAAACGTCCGAGTCAGACGATGGAGACGACGAGGTCCACCGCAAGTATCCGCAAGAAAGAGCGCGAAAAGAAATTTTGGCGGGAATGCGCTGGCTGCGGAGGAAGTCCACCCAAGGCGGAATGCAGGTTTCTCGATGCCATCTGCAGAAGTTGCAAGAAACAGGGCACATCGAGAAAGTCTGCAGGAACAGAAAAAACTACAGCCCGACGAGACGCGCCAATTCCCCCACATGAGCCGAGCCGCGGCGAGCCGAAGAAAGTGGCCGCGAAACAAGCAAACCGCAAACAGAGAAATAACCATCAAACTGTTACAATAGGGAGCGCTAAGACGGGAAAGCGGAAAGAAAGCAACGTAACAGTAAAAATGAAGGAAAGCCCTGCGAAATGGAGGTGGACTCGGGATCTTTCCTGTCCATGGTCTCGTGGAACACCATAAAACAACAGTTCCTGATATCCGACCGACAGAACTAAAAAAGCAGCGGCTAACACTCAAGGACTACCAGGGAAACCGAATCCCGTAGTTGGCATGGGCCAATTCAAAGTCTCGTACAAACAGCATGTCGAAGTACTTCCGCTGACCATAGTCGACCGAGATAGGCCGAGCTCCTGGGCATCGAATGGGTTCGCTCCTTTGGGCATCGGATGACCGGGATAGACCGAGTGAGCACAACCGACTGGGAGGAAGACCTAATCCGGGAATTCCAAGACGTGTTCGACGGCTCACTTGGCAAGTACCGGAACCCTATTTCTTTCAGTCTAGACCCACAGGTAGCCCCTAAAAGACTAAAAGCCAGGCGAGTTCCGTTTGCTTTAAAGCAAAGATTGAGGAACAGCTAAATAAACTAGTAGCTCAGGGGTGCTAGAGCCTGTGGACCATGCCAAAATGGGAAACGCCGATAGTCACACCTATTAAGCCGATGGGTCAATCCGAATCTGTTGTGACTACAAGGCGACCTGAACCACGCACTACAACAGAGCGCATAACCCGGTGCCAGTAGTCCAACATTTGCTACATTCCTGGGGGAGGAAAATTTTGCCAAACTCGACCTGCACAAGCATACCACAACTCCAGTAGACCCGAAACAGCGGAGGCACAGACTATAGTTACACACAAAGGGCATTCAGATGTAAGAGACTCCAATTTGGAGTCAGTGTGGCACCAGGCGTTTTCAAAGCCTCATGGAACGCCTCCTAAACGGCATACAGGGAGTCGTACCTACTCGACGACGTCCTAATCTCAGCAAAAAATGAAAACCAACTTAAACAGACACTTAAAAGTACTAACTAAATTCAGGGAACTGGACTAAATAAAAAAAAAAAAGTGCTGCCTGGCTAAAAAGAGCGTCGAATTGCTGGGCTATTTAATAGACGAGAGGGTATACACCCACCGAAAAGAAAACTAAAGCCATAAATAACGCACCAGAACCAAAGACAAAGCGAGTTACAAGCATTCTTGGGCCTAAAAAATTTTATTAATGTTTTCCTACCAAATAAGCCACAATAGCAGAACCGCTACAACCGGTTACTGGACAAAAAAGCAATTTGACTTGGGGGCACAAGAAAAAAAAGCCTTTCAACAAATAAAAAGATTGCTAACTCAAACACCGTTCTCATTCAATTTAGCGACACGCTACATTGAGAGTGACCTGCGACGCGTCACCGTTTGGAGTCGGAGCCATCCTGAGCACAACTTCCGGACGGAAGAGAGGCGCCCGTCGCGTACTACTCAAAAACTCTGTCAAAAGCCGAGCGAACTACAGCCAACTGGACAGAGAGGCCTTAGCAATTGTCGCTGGGGTAAAGCGCTTCAGAATACCTGTAGGGCGGGTTTTTCAAATTGTCACAGACCACAAACCGCCTATATGGAATTTTTGGCGGAAACAAGCCACACCAAACATCCTGTCCCAAGAATGACTAGGTGGTCGGAGTTCCTAGCAGCCTATTCATACACCCTAATACACCGGCCGGGAAACAAACTTCCATCGCGACGCTCTGAGCAGAGCACCACTGCCAGCAACGAAGAAGACCGGCACCACGATGACTGCACTACAGATAGAGACCGCCCCGATTACCATCTCCGTGAATGATGTCGCCAGAGCCACGGCAAAAGACCACTGAACTGCCCGAATACTTAACTGGGTAGGTAGAGGCTGGCGGAAAATCAAAAACCGAGACTTTTAAACCTTTCCGGACCAGAAAACCGAACTCATCTATAGAGAAGGGATGCCTACTGTGGGTGAGCGGGTAGTTATCCAAACAAATTGCAAAACAAGGTTCTGAGCATGCTGCATGAGGACACCCGGAATTGTTAAAATGAAAAGCCTTGCAAGAGCTATGTCTGTGGCTGGGCATTGACAAGGACATTGAATATTGGGTCACCTCGTGCAACAAATGCCAAGAGCCAGCACATCTCCTCCAAAAGCACCTATAAGGGACTGGGAAATTCCAAGGGGCCCCTGGTCGCGGATCCATATCGATTTCGCGGGCCATACCAAGGACACACGTTTCTGATTGTCGTGGGATGCATACTCTAATTGGCTAGAAGTAAAACTTATGCATCAACGACAACAGAAATGGTAATAAGGAACTAGACAAACTTTTTGCAACCCACGGCCTACCAGACGTACTAGTGTCCGATAACGGACCTCAACTAACACCCTACTATTCGAAACAAACCTAGCCTCCCTGGGTATAAGACATGCCCTCACAGCGCCGGCCCATCCGGCGGCAAACGGTTAGGCTGAAAGAATGGTCAGGTTTACAAGGAGGGTTTGGAAAGGATGGACACTGGGACGTCCAAAGCAAAATAAACCGGCTACTCACCCGCCAACATATAAACACCAAGTACACAACCAACAAAACCCATCAGAAACTACTGATGGGGAAAAACTCAGATCGCAGCTAGATCGGCTACATCAAATTTCACACAGAAAACCCCCTGACTCCTCTACACGATTCAGGAGTTCAAAATTGGCGATTTGGTGTATGCGAAAAATTTTAAGGGAGACCCATTATGGTACCGGACAAGTCACAGACCTAACAGGCCCCAAATCATACCGATTAACGGTAGACGATGGCAGGGAGTGGAAGCGGCACATTGACCAGCTCCGGTCCCGAAATTTAGAAAGGAAACGATAAAACAACAAACAATCACAAAACGACGAATTTCAAACCAAAGAGGGGGGGAAACACGAAAAATTAATAAAAATAAATAAAGAAACGTTTAAAAACAATGCCGAAAACAAACAATCAAAAAAGAGCAAAAATGGAGACTCACTGTTTGGAGAAAGTTTGCGAGAAGAATCACCGAAGGAGCCAGCCAAGCGGCTCAACCTGCCCGGAGGAAACGGGAGGAGTGGCGAAGCCGCCGGCCCAAGCAACCAGCAGCGGCATGAGGAAGGCCTCACCCTCCAGACGGTTCCAGAGAGAAGCACAGAGGAAACAGCGAGCACCATCCGACGGTCGAAGACACGCACACAAATGAACCGCGCAGGTCCAGTCGAGTCAAAGAAGCCCCGCCTACTACGAGACTACGTCACGACGTAGGACCAAACTAAGAGGGGAGGTGTCTGCTGTATGCAAATAACCGGCTTCAAATAATACATTCTGATTATACTTAGAACGAAAAGGGATTGGTTCTTTTGAACCAATCCCTGCAGCCGCGGGAAGGCGGCAAATCAAAACAATTGTCATTGGCTGCAAGCCGGTGGGAAAAATGATAAAAGACCGGCGCGGCTTGAGCCAATGTTCCTGTTCTACATCCTGGCTTAAAATAAAGACTTTGCTGTTGGAACCCGGTCTACCTCGTGTTTTTCCGGACAAAACATCCCCTATATAATCAGAAGGGAACAAATATTAAATCTGGAATAAACCAGAAGATGAGCCAATTTCTTAAACCTATGCAAAACAATCTTCTTCAAATCATTCATTCTAACTTTCTATTCAGTTTCTGGTTCTGGTCTCATCTGCTTTGAAGAGACAAATGGAAACCAAAAAAAGTTAATTCTTCATTGAAAGAGCTCCTTATTTTACATTTCCAAATGTTATTATTATCTTTGCTTGACTGGTTTAATAGAGTCAAGGGAGATATCATATCTTCAACTGGAAAAAAAGATGATTAGCTAAGTGATCATTTAACACTTGATGCCTGCTTAAACCGTATTCTGATTTCATTTTTAGTTTACCTTGAACTCGCATGGTTTTCTCTCTTTTTAATGCTCCATTTTCTCTCCATTACTGCCAAGTAAGAAGAAGACCACATATAGTCCATGGATTTCAAGGGGAAGGAGTTTTTAGCTCTAACATCAGCAATCTGGTAGGAACAACATAATGAAAAGAAGGACTCGCCTTGAGGAACAAGAGAAAGAGCCTCTGCCAAGGCAACAGTGAAAGAAAAGAAATCTGAACCTGAGCAAAACAGTAATGTGACTAGATAAGTCCCCCAAGTTTGCATGGAGCTAAAGAGAGCGAGAAACCACATTCAGACTTGCTAGAATCTTGTAACCTTAAAATAACAGTAGTACAGGTAGTCCTCAACTTATGACCACCATTGAGTCCAAAATTACCTTTGTTAAGTAAGGCATTTGCTAAAGTGAGTTTTGTCCAATTTTGTGACTTTTCTGGCCACAATTGTTAAGTGAATCAGGGCAGTTGATTTGTTAGCAAATCCAGTTGTTAAATGAAACTGGCTTCCCCCTTGTTGCTATTGGTGAGAAGGTCGCAAAAGGTGATCACATGACCTTGGGATACAGCAACGGTCATAAGTATGAACCCGTTGCTAATCATCCGAATCTTGATCGCCTGATCATGGGGATGCTGAAAAGGTCATAAATGTGAAAAATGGTCATAAGTCACATTTTTCAGTGCCGTTGAAACTTTGAACGGTCACTAAACAAACTGTTGTAAGTTGAGGACTACCTGTCTTCTGTTCATGACTCTGTTTTCCTGGTCTGGTCTATTTTGGAGGACTGACAAACAGTCAAGCAGAAATAATGAGCAAGAGGTCAGGATTCCATGTCAGCTCTCCCTTCTTCCTGAGCAGTTCCCTTTACATAAAGATCATTTGCACTTTACCCTCTATCCCTTTTCAGCAATGTTTTTCTATCCTTATTCCTCCTTTTTCTTGGCAATATTTCTTGGCAAAAGGCACAAAACTGCACTATTCTTTTTTTATGTCAATATGGGGAGGATACAGACTTAGCAATGATTTAAAGATGAAATTTATTTATTTGTGATAGCTTTTCAGAAGCCCTGTGACTTGTTAGGAATAAAGTTGGTGCACTGGTAGCTATAACATTTTCAACAGTATAAATCAATATTTTGTGGTACCATTACTGGACACAAGTAAGGTTACAGATACTATGTGAGACACAGAATTAAAAAAGTCTGAGTGATAGCAAGACTGAGAAGGGGAGAAGATTTATCTTTGTTCCAACCTAAGACCCAACAAAAATATGACACACACACATACACACATACCAAACTATTTGCATTTCTTTTTTTAAACTTTTTTTTGTTGAAGTTACAAATTTTATTAGTTTATCAAAATATAAAATGCAAAGAAAAGTAAAAATAGTGGAAAAGCAAGGGAGAAAAATGTGCAGGGCAAAGGTATTTACATTTAAGGGAAATCTCAACTAATAACAGTCATAAATTAACTTAATAGGCAAATCATAATGTTCAGAAAATTTGTAGACAGGGCAAAAAGCAATAATGCTGAAACTGGGAGAAGGAAAGAAGCACTTTCCTCCTCTTATAGCATTTTAATATAGCTTCTTATACATTTCTTGTAACTAGGTAAACCTGGAAATGAATAGGACAATATAAAAAGGGAAATAATAGAAACAATGAGAAAAGGAACATCATAACAAATTTAGATGGTGAGGAGGTTGTGTAATTAACAATGATTAAGTGCTAGATCAATCAGTCTAACAACTTGATTACATTCTTGATTATGTACAGAAATCTAGTTCTATTCAGAATTATGTAGCCACAGTTGCTCTTCAGACCAGCCTTATCAAAACAGGGTTTGGACAGAATAAAACAAACTCTTTTTTTTGGCCTTCTTTGCATATTGAATATTTCATACAGTTGTTTCAAATAGAGTTCCAATCTAGACACTAAATTCCAGGACTGAATAATATATTTAGGTCATTCTTGCTTTCCTTTTCAATTGCCCAACTAGATTTGTAAAAGGCTAGGTCACATCGGCCGACGGATGCAAAACGTATGTAAAAAGGACACAGCAGACGAGCAAATTTTCCATCCG
>BHFT01021818.1:0-14509 GCA_004320025.1 Laticauda laticaudata
ATAATCACGAATACCAATCCAGGAAGCCGCCAATGGCAGGAAGATTACATCAACTGTCATTGGCCACAAGCCGGCAGGTGCGCGCGCTATGGGCTATTCCGTTCTTTACCTAGTGGTTATGATAAGAGTTGATTGGTGTTGGAACCGTCTCCTGACCTTCTTTCAGATGGAACACTGGCGAGTACGGGATGGGATCATCATGAAGCAGAGACCGAATGCTACGACAGTGGATCTGAAACACAGCAGCGAGAGAATGGTGGTACATCGGCCGCCTGAACGCCTTCAATGTCAGATGTAGAGGATGGTAGGAAATCCCTGTAATCGCTTCATTTTGATTCATTAGAAGCCGACATGGGAAAGAAATCTCAGATCAAAGAGAAGAGGGCTGCTTCCTTACACAGCTGCCGGACAGCGGCCGTATTTAAAATGGCAGAAGCGCGCTGGCAAAACCCAGATCATAGGCACGATGACGCTGTCCGCCCTGTCCAATGCTCCGACACACACGTAAAGCGCAACCGTGAGTTCTCAAATCTCAATCCAAGCAAGAACGATCGAAATTTTACAAATAGGACGAGAAGAAGGATGGCAAGAGAACCTATTGCAGAACTTGTGGTTGGACATTGGAGACCACATTGGAGGGGCATCGTGAGTTTCAAAACATGGACAAGGCTATTGATGAGAACAGTGATACTAGTCATCCGGCCTGAAAGACTCTACCCTTCAGAGCAAACTCTCAACAGGGCTGAATATAACCGGTGACACCGAGGCAGGTTGCACTCGGAGGTTGCAGCACCGCCACCGCGGGAGCAGCCGAAAGAGAGTCCAGCAGCCACCATGCGGCAAATGACGGCAGTTCCTGACCATGCCAGGACCAAACGAGGGAGAGATCGTAAATGCAGGCATAAAGAAGGATAGAGGCCAGTCAGCTGCCAGCGTACAACCCACCACGAGGAGGTTGTGAAACCGCAGGAGTGTCAAGGACACCACAAAGAAGACCAACGATGTAAGGATGCCACTAAGTACTCATTCATTTCAGATGAGAAAATGGTCGACAAAAAGAGGAAGCAATCAAGCGGGAATGTTCAATGTGCAGGCTGCAGAGGGCCAATCACCCGTTACGGTCTGAACATGGCACGATCCTGTCCTGATGATGGCAATATGCTGGGCTTGTAATAACAAGAGCGAGGGCACAGACTTCGAAAGGGTCTGTAGTGACTAAAGCAAAAAGAGCTATAGTTCCAAAAAGACCGATTTGAAAGAAGCACCCCACCAGACACGACGGACAGACCAAGGCCGCAACCGATGGACGGCGCGCAAAAATAAGAACCGTGGACAGAGAAAAATGCCATCAGAAATCAGGTCAACACCATTCGATAATTATCAGGGCACAGAAGCGGAAGAGAAGGTTGTCGGCACTAAGGAGGTGAGGCATCGTGAGGGGTGATCGGGCGAGAATGGAGGTTGATCAGCGGTGTTGAACTTAATCGAGGTGTATCTGTTTGCATACGGGCTGGACATCATCGGCCGGAACGCCTAATTCCAAACATGCGAAGCAGAAAGAACTAATAAGAACAGAACAAATTCAGCTAAATGAACTAACCAGGGAAGATTGAATCGCTGTAATTGGCGCCTTGGAGGACATTTTTTAGCCTTGAATTTAAACGAGTTCAGCACTGAAGTCTGATGGTAGCAACCCTAAGCTATCGTGTATACCGTTGTACCACCCTAGCTCCGCTAGGAATTTGAATGGATTTGTGCGCCTCTTGGAATCGAGGAGCATGACCGGTATCACCAATCGCTACTGGACGAACCTGGGTAAGTAGAATACTACATCACCCTAGAACTTCCACATAATGTATGTGCGATTCAGGACTCTAGCAAGTACCGATGTGGAAGGGGGACCCCAATCCTCATTTAGCCTAGCACCCGAAAATATAGTACTTTCCAAGTCGCGCTCATCAGCGCTAAGACCATCAAAATTATCGCGACATTAATAGAATGAGACAAAACATGATAATGAAATGGATATGTTGATAGTGACATGAGTGGAGTTTTTAGAACATGACCACGGCCAGAGTGGAATACCCCTATTGGTAACACGCGGTAAAGCCAGATGGTGTCAGAGTGATGCTATTGTGGCAACACCTCTGTGGGGAAGAGAAGGCAAATTGCCCTAGACCACGCGCATCCAAGCATATATGAGTCGCCATATCATCAGTGGCAGTACGTAGGAAGACATTTATTTGTCACCCACTAGGGGAAGGCATAAATAGATAGAGAAACTCGTGCCTACATAGCAACGCATAGTGAGCCGAGGTTGCATCGAGCAGAGCGTACTCACTTGATCCAATAAGCCAGCAGGTTACAAACAATCAGTAACCGCATAGTGAGGAGGCAATTCAACATTGATATACCGCTTCCGATCGAGTTTCAGTGTAATGACGTTATGCTCAATCCCACAGTCCATTTTTACCAAAGCCTCATGGACAACGCTACTAAAAGAATGCAAGGTTGTTCGTCCCCATACTATCAACGATGCTGTAACTGGTCCCACAGCAAAAAACGCAACCAGCTAGAGACAAGACTAATAGAGAAGTCTTAATTCGCTTTTAGAAAGATCAGGCCTAAAAGTCCAGAATAAGCGAGAAATTGAAACGGCCACTAACCAGGTCGAATTCTTGGGCTATATTAATTCGATAAGCATGGCATTCACCACCCACTGAAAGAAGGTGAAGGCCTATCCAAAGATGCTCCCAGACCAGAAACAAAACCCAATCTCCGCGTTTCCTAGGCCTCAATAAACTTTACAAATGTGTTCGCTGCACCATAAGAGGCGACAATAGCAGAACCCCTACATCGGCTGCTAGATAAAAAAAAACCATATTTGGCTTGGGGCCACCGCGCCGAACAGAAAGCTTTCCAGAGGTATTAAGGACCTATTAACGTCAGAGCACTATTGTTATCGCAGTTTAGCAACACCCTGCAGCTTGACAGTCACCTGCGATGCTATCATGTTTTGGCGGTCCGGCGCATCCTGGCTGCAGCACCGGCTTCCGATGGCTATGAGAGGCCACTCCGCCTTTTTTTACCCAAAGACGCCTCCAAAGTGGAATGCAATACAGCACACTTGATCGGTGAAGCCCTGGCAATCATCGCCAGATCAAACGATTCCATGAATACCTTTACGGTAGACCCTTTTTCTATCGTAACTGACCACAAGCCTCTCCTTGGAATATCCTAGGCAAAGGAAACACGCCAACCCTGAACATTCTGTCTCCAGAAGATGAGGTGGTCTGAATTCCTCACTGCCTACTTCCTACACGCTACTTCAACAGCAGATACGGCAAGGCACATCTCGCACGCCGATGCCCTGAGCCGTTGCCACGAGGGTCAGAAACAAACCCTGCCTCCAACTACCTCCACATTCCAACTGGAGACCTGCCCGCGAGAGCATACCGCTGACTGTCAGCGCCCGTTAGCCGAGAGCTGCACAGCCAGACCCTTTAACAACTTTTAAAGCTGGGTCAAACTGGTGGTTAGGTAAACGGCTGGCGCAAGAGGAAAATAAAAAACCTGAGACTTTTAAACCTTTCCATGCCAGACAGATCCGAGAGCTGTCTATCGAAAGAGGGGTGCATCTTATGGGGTGAACAGGGGGTAATCCACAGCAGCCTCCAAGAAACGGTGTCCTAAGCATTGTTGCTCCAAAGGGTCATTCAGGGCCATAGTCAATGATGAAAGCCCCTGGGCTCCTCATGGGAGGTTACGTCTGTGGCCAGGGTGGACCAAAAGACATAGACAACGTTGGGTGTTGCAACATGCCCAGCCCTGTCAGAAAGGCTGAAGGCCTATCCTTTCCCCCACACCTAGTCTAAGGGCCACCTATACGAGACTGGGAAATCCCTGGGGTCCATGGTCTATAGGGTACACATTGACTTCGCGGGGGCCCGCGAAGGGAACACCTTTTTGATTGTTTGTTAATGCATGCTCGAACTGGTTGGAAGTCATCCTCAATGGCTTCCACAACCACTGAGGCTGCATGAAAACATCGACAAACTATTTGCGATGCACGGGCTACCAGATGTACTGTGTTTTGGAACAACAAGGCCTCAGTTCTCTATTGCCTTTGCAGTTCGAACAAATACCTGGGCTGCCCAGGGTGTCGTCATGCATTAACCATGCTGGTCACCATATCCAGACTTGCAATGGCGCAGGCGCCGAACGCATGGTTGTTAGGTATAGCTAAGGAGGGCCTAGAGGAATGGAGCTTAAGGGGGACGTTGCAAGACCAACTCAACCGACTCCTAACCTTGCAACATAGTAGCACTAAAAATTAAAACCTTGGGGCTGAGAACTGTTTAATGGGTAGAAACTACAGTCCCTACCTGGAAGTTAACACCCCACCTACACATGGGACAAACCCCCGTCTCCTCCCAGCAAACTAACCGTGCCTGTCAGAAATTGCGAATGTGTCTAATGCAAGAACCTTAACAGGGACGCCTCTTGGCTGCCCAGCCCACCATTTACAGCAAGTTCACAGGCCCCTAGGTCGCTACCGAGCTAAACAGTCGACTATGGGAGGGATGGAAGGCGGCTACATAAGACCAGCCTTCGTTCCTGCAACCTCGAAAAAAACCGCCAACAGATTACCAAAAATTATTTCTCGAGAAAAACAAACCAAGGGGGAGGAGAAGTATCAAATAAATAAAAAAGGGAGGACAAACCTCCCATACAAGACAAGACAAACCTGCAAAACGATCAAGCTAACCAAACAAAAGAAGCACTCCATGGTTTAGAATGATACCAAGAAAGAAGTCCGGGACGCAGAGAAGCAAAGTGAGGCCTTCCTGGAAGGTGGCAGCCCAGCCAAGCTCAACCAACCCGGCCAAAACCAGGAGGGGAGCGGTAGAGGCCATCTGCAAACGGCCCGAGAGACTCAGGCGGGAGCTGGCATGGCTGGACTCACCCTTCCAGGAGTTCCATGGAGAAGGTCCGAGAGAAGCCAGTGATCCCGTTCCGACCACTTGAAGAAGACCAAAACACAAAGAACTGACCATGCAGGTCAACTAGACTGAGGAAAAAGCCCCACCGTACCTGCGCGCTACATCACCAGGTTGGAACTGAACTAAAGGAGGAGGGGTGTTCTGTATGGAACTTGGTAGGGTCCCAAAAGTACTTCATTCCTGATTGACCGAAAGGCCACATTCAGATTGGTATTGCAAGAACCAATCCGGGAAGCCGCCAAACGGCGGGAAAGAATCAAATAACTGTCACTCTGGCCACGAGCCACGGCAGGCTACGCCGCTATATGAAAAGGCTGCACGAGCAGCTTGGCTATGTTCCATTTCATTTACCTTAGTGTTCTTGAAATAAAGAGTTTGTTTGGAACCCGGTCTCCCGCGCTTCTTTTCCAAGATGGAACACATATGGCTTCAGTCGGAAAGAAAATGGCAGGAAAAAAGAAGAAGCAGGTGAGAATTCAGTAATGTCTGGATGTGGAGGAAATCCCCCCGCGTTCCAAAATCCAGATTAGAAGGCCATGCAGAATGTTGTGAAAAAATGGGGGCAGAGGTCATTCCGGACAAAAAAGAGCTATAGTCCAAAAAATGCCGGCGGCACCCCCCAGAAACAAAGAGTAAGACAAGCGGAAGCAGATGGAGCCGAGAGAAAGCAGAAACCAGTGAACGAACAACAGAGAAGAACACACCATAAAAGAACCATACAGAAATGCCAGGGCAGCAAACGCAAAAAGGTCCAGATAAATGTGAAAATCGAAGGAAAGCCCTGTGAGTATGGAAGTAAAACTCGGAGTCATACCTGTCAATGGATCTTGGAAACACAATCAGAAACCTGAATACCAAGACATCAAAGTAAAGAGAACTGTATAACCAGCATAAAATTGATATTAAAAAAGACTACCAGGGAAACCAAATCCCGGTATTTTTTTGTGGGCCTTGGACATTTCACTAGTTAGAATATTAAAAATCACGCCTGAAGTGCTGCCTCCTGACAATGCGTCAACCGTGGATCACCCTAAGCCTGCTGGAATCAAAATGTTCGCACCTCTGGAATCAGATGACCGGGATCAAACAGCATCATTGCGCCGAACTGGAAGAGAAGCCCTGCTGGAAGAGTTCCAGGATGTATTTGATGGACCGCCTAGCAAGTACATAGGTGAACCCCCAATATCATTCAAGCCTGACCAAAGGTAGCTCCATCAGGCCAAAGCCAGATGCAATTCCTTTGCCTTAAAGCCAAAAAATAGATGAGGCAGCCATTCAAACTCACTGCACAAGGGGTGTTCAGAGCCAATCAACCATGCAGGGGAAAAAGCCCATCGTGACTCCTGTCCAACCAGATGGGTCAAGTGGCGCATCTGGTGGAAGGCGATAAGCAACCTAAATCATGCACTCCAACCAAAGCGGCGTACCTAGTACCCGTAGTTCAACACCTATTGCACTCATTAGGGGGAGGAAAGAAAGTTTGTGAAACTGATCTCACACAAGCGTATCAACAGCTAACCAGTTGACCCCAAGTAGCTGCAGACGGCACAGAACTATAGTCACGCAAAGTAGTGGCATTCAAGTGCAACTGATTTTCAATTTGTGTAAGCGTTGCCCCGGGCGTCTTCCAAAGCCTCAATGGAGCGCCTCTAAAACAGAATCAAAGGAGTCGTCCCCATATTTTGATGAATGTATTAGTATTCAGCAAAAAAAGCGACAACAATTAGAAAATAGACTAAAAGAAGTTTTGCGAAGATTCAGAGAAGCAGGGCTTAAAGTCAAAAGAGAAAAATGTAAACTAGCCCAGCCGGATGAGGTTCGAATTTTTAGGCTAATTTTAGTTGAGCAAGGGATACACCCACTGAAAAGAGAAGACAAAGGCAGTCAAAGACGCACCCAGACCTAAGAACAAGAACTGACTTACAAGCATTCTCTAGGTCCTCATTATTTCTACAATGTCTTCCTGCCCAAAAAAGCAACCGGTCGAAGCAGAACCCTTTACATTGACTGTTAGATAAGAAGAGCTGTCTGGAAATGGGGGCCAATGGGAACAAGCAGAATTCAGAACATTAACGGACTTATTAACTTCTAACACCGTTTTGATCAGTACAGCAACACTTTGCCATTGACGGTCAATCTGTGATGCATCGCTTTTGAATGGCGCCATCCTGGTCAAACTGGGTCAACAAGGACGACAGAGAGGCACCAATTCGCCTTCTATTCCAAAAACACTGTTCAAAATCTGAAGGAACTACAGACAACTTGACCGAGAAGCCGCAAGTCATTGAAGGCGTCCAAAAAGATTTTCACCGATACCCTATATGGTAAAAGGACATTTTCAATTATCACTGACCACCAAACCCCTGCTGGGATCTTAAGCAGGAAACAAAACCAACCCTGAACATTCTGACACCAAGAATGAATGGAGGTGGTCAAATTCCTTGCTGCATACAATTACCACTCATCCATTCGGCCAGGAAGACCATGCACCCATTAGCGGAATGGGCCTTGAGCTGTTCCCCACTTGCCCTGAAATAGAAGGTGATCCAGCTCCCCACCATCTCCACCATCTCCAAACGAAGTCATGGCCGATATCTGCCACTTAACGACGCAGCAGAAGTCACTAAAGCTATCCGTGAAGACCCGCTGACAGCATTCGAATCCTGCCATTGGGATAGGCTTGGCTGGACGAGAATAGAGGTGAGACTTTTAAACCTTTTCGGCAACCGACAGACTGAACTGTCTATTGAAAAAGGCTGTAGACTGTGGGGGGCAGGGTGTAATCCCCCAAAAAGTTACAGGAAGAGTGTTGTGCATGTTGACGAGGGACACCTGGGCATAGTCAAAAATGAAAGCCCTGGGCAGGAGTTACGTCTGTGGGCCAGGGCTGGACAAGACATTGAACGATGGTGTGCAACATGCCATGCTGCCAAAAATCAAGGCCTAATCCCCCACTGCAATTAGTCATGGATTGGGAAACTCCAGGGCCCATGGTCGAGACTGCATATTAACTTTGTGGGCCAAGAAAAGGGAACACCTATTTTTGTAATTGTTTGATGCTACTCGAACTGGTTAGAGGTTATCTTTAGCGTCGCATGTACTAACGGAAGCAGTCAATAAAACAGTTAAACAAACTTTTTGCCACAATGGACTGCCAAGTGTAGCAGTCCAGACAATGGCCCCAGTTTACCGAGCTTTAAGCTTTCGAGCAATACTTGGCTGCACAGGGCATCCACATTCCCTGACGCGCCGGCTCATCCGGCTTCTAACGGACGGGCCAAAAACGCATGTGTTCATTATAACTAAGGAAGGCCCTAGAAAAATGGACATGGGGGAGTCCAAGATAAACTTAAGCAACAAACATTAACGTATTCAACCATATCACCCTAGTACAACCACTAACAAAAACCCAGCAGAACTCCTCAGCGGTAGAAAATTCATACCATTGATAGACTGCACCCACCTATACAATCTGACAAACCTCCTGACTCCTCCAGTAATATATCGCTCCTTGATATCGGCGATTTTAGTTACGCTAAGAACCTTACCGGGGACCCATTATGGCTTCCAGCCAGTTATCCAAATCACGAGCCCGGTCAAACTGACTTGCTCTAGACGATGGCAAAAGAACATGGAAGCGGCACACATCGACCAGCTTCACTCTCGAACATTGGAATGCAACACTACACCACTGCCGCAGACACCAAATAAATGATCCAAAAACAACCAAGGAGGGGCGGAAAACACAAAATATATAAACAAAAGGGAAGAGATGAACCTCCATAACATGACAACTATCACTACACAAACCCGAACTAAAGAATCCCAAAAGAAACAAAAAGAGCGCTTAACCCCATAGATGAACCTCCAGAGAAGAAGTCTGGGAGCAGGAGAGCGAGGCGAGGCCTTTCCTGGAAGGAGACAGCCTAGGCCAGCTCCGACCAGCCCAGACAAACCCAGGCGGAAGTGGCAAGGCTTACTCACCCTTCCAGGAGGTTCCATGGAGAAGAACACGGAGAGAAAGCGATCCTGTCCAAACCGTTTGAGGAACACGCTGAGACTGGAGCTGCCAGGTCAACTGGGAACCGCAAAAAGCCCTACCTACCTATGTGACTACGTTACGCACGTTGGACGAAACCAAAGGGGGAGGGGTGTTGTTTATAGACTCCAAATATCTTAAACTGATTGGCCGAATATGAAGGCCGTTCCCAGATTGGTCAGTTAAGCGCCATCATATCCGAGGTGGCCTGCTGCACCGTGCAGGAACACTTGAGCAACTGTCATTGGCCGGCAAGCCGCAAGCAAGCCGTTATAAGAAGGGCTGCCGCGGCTTGGCGTAAATGTTCCGTTACAAGTCACTATACTGTTTTAATAAAAGAGCTGTTTGTTGGAACCTGTCGTCTCGCGCACCTTATTTCCAAACAAAACAGTTACATGTAACAGGGGAAGAATGTGTTTGGAGGCAAGAAATTTCCTTCATAGCAACTGCTCAAGGTGCAAGTTGTTTTGCAAACCATTTGCAAACCCTTTAAACTTGTACACAAGTTACAAATGTGCAATCCTCACGATTTCAACAGTTTTCCCCAAAAAACTAAATTCTTAGTTTACTGTTAGAAGTTCCTGGATCTGGTCAAAATCCAGTCCTATTCTGAGCAGGGTTTATATGCTTTCTACTTTGTATTTTAACAGGTTTTTTTTTAAAAATCTACAACTACATATAAACAAGATAAAGTGAAATAATTCATACACTACAATAGATGTAGGGAATGAGGGACTACTAGAAATGATTTTTTCTCCCATTTGTTTGGAGAACAGATTAGGGAGATGTTTTGGTAGTCAGGATGCTTACAAGGTGACAACTGTTGTATTTTCTCTTTGTCAACTACAGCTGAACTTTTATTGGCTTCCAATCTGGTGCTGCCTACTAGAAATAGGAGAATTAAGATGATTGCCCTACAGAAATTACAGTAATAATGATTGGTGTCAAATTGTTTCATGAGGAATTGAGGTTGGGAAACAATATGATGTGGAGATAAGCTAAGAAACCCTGGTTCAAGTCCACCTTCAGCTATGGAATCTCACGGAGTCACCTTCAGTGAATCTCTGTCTCTCAACTCAGTCTTCTTTGTGGGCAGCAGTATCTGCAGAGAAAATCTTCAGGGAAAATAACAAAAGAAGGATTTGCCATTGTGATGCATGCAATGCCCCTACGTTGTGATATTGCATGCATGTATAAAAGCTTGTGTTGGTACAAGCTTTTTGGTTTTGATAAAAGTGTTGATCCTGTACAGAGTAAAGTAATGTACAGAGTAAACAAGGTGAGTTTGAAGGAAATATGCAGGAACTGTTAGCTCAGCAAAAGTGACTAAAATATTTTTGAAGCCCAGAACAGTGAGTTAACATTTGGAAGTAGCTCAGGCAGATGCCAGGAGGAGGAAGAGGAGGAAGAAGAAGAAGAAGAAGAAGAAGAAGAAGAAGAAGAAGAAGAAGAAGAAGAAGAAGAAGAAGAAGAAGAAGAAGAANGAAGAAGAAGAAGAAGAAGAAGAAGAAGAAGAAGAAGAAGAAGAAGAAGAAGAAGAAGAAGAAGAAGAAGAAGAAGAAGAAGAAGGCGGCTTACAAGATTCTGTTATTACAGCCAATCTCAGCTACAGCCTTCTTGTGGAATTGAATTGCTTTCTGATCCACCTAATGGGGTTGACATCAGCATAGCTCTACTTGAAGATTCTTTGGAGAAAAAGTGTATTTTACACTATCTTGAACTCCTAATCATGGACTTATACATAGATATGCATGCACACCCATCACTGATCAAATGAAGTGTTCCACATCTTCACATTTGTGCCTTTGCTTTTTGTGGAGTTTGCACGTTATCTCTGCTTACAGTGTGAGCCCTGTAAGACATTTTTCTGCAGCCATATCTAGAGAAGGTTTTTCTTTCCATCATGTCCTCCGGATGCCTTTAAGCTCAACCACTTCACATGAGAGCTGCTTATTTATTTATAGCCAGCTTTTAATCACACTTGGATATTTTTAAAATGTCTTGCCTGGTGATAACGGAGTTGCTTTCATTCATATATTTGCTTAAATCTCATTGTTTGTCCAGCAATAGCAGAACCAGAAAGGTATAGCAGTAAATCCAGCAGCCACTTTCTTCTGGAAGCCCACTTAGGAGAAAAGCCTAAAGATAAACAATAAAAGCTTACAGGATATCATTAGAGCACAAGCATGTTCTTTGGAAAACTCATGCCATACTTTCCCCCAACTCACTGCCCTTGGCCTGTGTTGGGCTGTAAATGCTATGAACCTTAGCCAGCAGGACTACTGACATGCTAACTGGCATATGGACATTGTAGTCCACAATTGGAAGGGTATCAGGGTGGATGAGACTAATCAACACAGACTTTCTACTGTTCAAATCAGGCTGATCTTCAGCTTTTGCACAGTCTCTTTGCATTGAGGCATATGCATGGATCCGATCAGGGATAATGTGTATTAAAGAAGGACCATTTAGCCATGTCAGAGGAAAGGAGCTGTGGTTGTAGAATTCATAGAAGATAAATTGAGACTAATAGAATAAATGAAGAATTCAGCTTCATGAATGTTTTTGGCCCCACTGTCTCTTGCAACACCCTTTCCCCTCACCAGCTTCTCCTGAACAGAGAATGAAACAGGAGAAAGGCTACTGGGGAGAAGAGAATGACTATAAATTAAGCCTGGGCACTATCATCATCATCATCAATTAAATGTAAGTTTCTCGATTAAATTTAAATTTATTAAACTTGAAATAGATTCCTCTCTCGCGGCAGGAGAGAGGAAAAACATTTGGAAAGTATTTCAACATGCTGCTTCAGTGGAAAGAAGGGAGCATAAAAAAGTTTATTTTGGAAACATCCTTATGGTTCTGTCTTTGAATGCTTCTGTCTTTTAGAATGCTTTTCAAGTGAAACAGATATAAAAAAACTTACTCCGAAATCTCCTAAGGCATTCTAAGTATAAAAGACCTCAACTAAAAGTGTTAAAAGGTTAGTGAAGCTGCTTCACACGCTTTCAAAAGGACGTCAATTCAGATTATCTAGGGAAATAGAGAGTGGGATGGAAGATTATTTTGGGAAAGGTAAGGTTGAGCAAAGACCAAGCAATGAATTAGATCCTATCAAGGTTAAACATCAAGGAAACAAAATGTCCACCAAATATTTGTTTGCATTTAATTTTTCTTTGGGTGCAGGCAGACAGCATTGGAATGCTACTTTCCAATCAGTGAGATGATGGAAAGGTATGTTGGCATAAATTATGCTGCCCTCATATCTGATCCTTATTTTGCCTCAGTGATCTGAACCTTACTGTTTTAATGCAAAACAAGTTAAGAAAATTGATTGGTAGAGTCTCCTAGCCTCATTTCCCTTCCTGCTGAGCACAGCCTGACAGTGGTGGCAAACAAGCAGCAGTTGCTATCCTTAATGTGTGATGAGGCAGAGGTCAGCAAGTGCAGGTGGCTTACAACAACTAGTTTATTCCAAAGATGTTTTTTTGAAGAGTCATGTGGACCTTGTTTTTCACTGAAGATGTTTTGCTTCTCATACAAGAAGCTTCTTCAGAATTGAAGAAGCTTTTTGGATAAGAAGTGAAACATCTTCAAGAAAAAACAAAGTCCAGTTGCCTCTTGAAAAGCACTTTTGGATGTGCTTTTTGAAAAGCACTGGATGACTTGATAATCTCCATAGACCACAACTAGTTTAGCTGCCTGTTATTTTGCCTAACCAAGAGGCCGTACTTGCAGAAGTGGATTTCAGAGCTCTCTGAAAGAGTGCTAGAGTCCAAAAATAGTTTAGTTCACAAGTCACACAGAGTGAGGAGATAACTGATCATGAGCTCCACCTTCGTCTGATCCTACCACAAGACTGGCATTGCTGGTAGTAAGTGACAACTACCAACAATGGGCTATGAGCACCCAGCTGTAGCCTATGGAGCAAAGAAATAGAAATATGACAAAGTCTAGCCATGCTAGACACATTGTTGGCAGAAGCAGCAGAAAACTTGCAGTAAACTCATTGATGACAGAATCAATAACGCCAGCAGTACTTGAGAGTAGTCATCTAGCTTTTCAACTCATATATACCTTGAGCTCTGGTGGCTCAGTGGTTAGAATGGAGTATTGCAGATAAACTCTAGCCACAGCCTAGAGTTCAATCCTGATGGGGCTCAAAGTTGACTCAGCCTTACATCCTTCTGTTTGTAAAATGAGGACCCAGATTGTTTGGGGCAATATGCTGATGTTGCAAACTCCCCAGAAAGTGCAGTAAAGCACTATGGAGAAGTACAGTATATGAATCTAAGTATTATTGCTAAATTTAGTAATAAGAACGCTAAAATATCCAGTAGTCTTCAAAAGACCATCATTAAACCTGTGCATATAAGAAGCCCATATAAGATTTAACCTGGCATTATGCTTCTGAAAAAGCAAGCATTTGGTGTCTTCAACAGCTGAAGCCAAAATGGCTGGAGGGAACAGGTGGTAGGTGGAGAGGGAAGGATGAAACCCATTGAAATAGGCAATAGAATTAAAGAACTAAAATAGGCAATAAAAGCTGGCCAGACACCAACCCCTGACCATGTCATACATCATATAGCTAAAGAAACATCATAGATCACATCCATGGTAAAAACTGTGTGAGAAGGAATTGGGAAACACTACTTTAAAGTTGTGATTGCAAAAAAGAAATGTTCTGTATAAAAATAGTTTACTCCAAATCCTCTAATATGATTGGCTAAGAAAGCCGGCATAGGGATTGGTTCACTAGGAACCAAATCCAAAGAGACACTCGCCAAAGGGGTTAAAATCAAACAAGTGTCATTGGCTACAAAACCGGCAGCAAGCGCGTATTATAAGGGCTGCCAGCGGCTAGAGCCCAAACTGTTCATTAATCTCTTTAACTGTTGATAAATAAAGACTTTTACTGTGGAAACCCGGTCTACCTCACGTTTTTTCCGACAGGACACTGGCGACGAGGAATGGGAAATCATCCTAAAAAGTGTGAGACTGTGGCACGGCGCGATTGAAACGCCAGGCCCTGGAAGTATGGCCGGAAATAATGCATCACTGCCGGCACACCCTTGCAACCGCCAATGAAGAGGATTGGGAATCCACTCAGAACCCATATTCAAATGCCTTCTGGAAGTAAACGAATGGAAGAGATCTCAGACAGCGTAGAGGGCTGTCTGTCTTAACGCTTTGCGACCAATCGATATTCAAAATGGCCAAGGCATTGCAGATTCCTTTGATACCATCTGCAGAGGCTTGTAAGAAAAAGGGGACAAAATCGAGAAGGTCTGTAGAATTGAAAAAAATAAGCCTAACAGACGCAGTAATCTCTCCCCCACAAGCTGAATCGAAACAAGCCGAAAGAAAGTGGAGCGAAACACGAGCCAGTAACCGAAACGAACCCCATCAAACTGTCACTCATCGAACGCTCGGAGCGGAAAGCGGAAAAAAAGTTAAAATCACCGTA